>ML732316.1:0-85201 GCA_009176345.1 Aspergillus leporis | reverse complement strand
AAAAAAAAAAAAAAAAAAAAAAAAAAAAAAAAAAAAAAAAAAAAAAAAAAAAAAAAAAAAAAAAAAAAAAAAAAAAAAAAAAAAAAAAAAAAAAGTGAGAAAAAAGGGAAAAAAAGAAAGAAGGCTTCGGGTAGTTCACTTCTTTGACCGGAGGTTAATCCACATCCGATGCTGACGATAAGTCAGAAACTCATGGAAGGGATCGCAACGGGTTGATAGTTCCTCGGTTCGTCTTAGCTTTTCTTTTATTTATTTTTTTTTTCCTTTCTACTTTTGCTATTTTTTCCATATTTTCTTTTGACCGCTTTCCAAAACTTTAGGTGTGCCGTTAATTCCTGATCGAAAAGGAGAGGTACCTCCGTACTCTGTTAGGTATGGGTCAGTAATGGTCTGTTAATTAGTTAGTAGTGACGTTGGCTGAGTCAACAATGCTCCCTATGTCCCAATCCTAGTCTCGACTGTCTCAAACCAACGTTGGAGAAACTCGACTGGCTGTTCTAGGCAAGAATTCCGGGATTAAATTGACGATGCCGGCTGTGTTGATGACTTGGTGTGCTCTCTCTCTTTTTTTTCCCCCCCTCCATAAACATTCCCACTCCTTATCCTCCTTACCAACGGGAAAGAGGAAAACTGGAAACGTACTTTATCCTTCTCGGAACACCCGATGGTGGGGTAGATGTTCAAAGAAATCGCTTACACTGATATGGATATATGGATATGAGAGGTGGCATGACTCTCAGCTCGAATGCAAGAGCCACATCGTAAAAAAGACATCATGGAGTGGATCATCATCTGAGGGCTCGAAGACGATCGCAGCTGAAGAGGGCAATCATTTTTCATCCCATCGTGTGGGTGCGGGGAAAAAAGATCCCAGAAATCGATGCCGATCGAAGATGAGTGGGTGAGAAGGATGGGGAGGAGCAACTTTAATTTCTTTCAAGGCTTCTCGTGGATGCCAAGAATCCTCGCGGCCCCCTTCAATTTCATGTCTTGTCTCTGGATACCGAGTCTTGAAGGGATAGATAACTACGGAGTACATACATCATCTCTTACTGATTCTGTTCGACGGTGGAAACAACTCCCGCTAGCAGTGGATACGGTATCGATCCCATTACGCAAGCCAGCAAATGGCGCTGCGGTTCGGGTACTAGATTTCGGCCAAATTGTTCCGAGCCCAATGAAATTCAGCGAACCGAGGGACAACAGAAATGAAAAAAGCAAGCATACGCACATACCCATACCAATGCTGACCATATAAAGTTTATCATCTTCAGGGCTTCTTTCTTTAACACAAAACCCCTGTCGGTGGGAAACCAATTGCGCGATTGGCATCATCTCCGATGCAGGTTCCTGCGGGAACCACTGTGGAAAAAGTGTCTGTGCGGGTCAGTTGAATTGGTAACTACGGTGAAACGTCGTTTAAGAATGACAATTGTTCCATGGGCGACTGGCTCCTTCGCGGCGAATCAGAAACCTCCTCTACTATCGGATCCACGAATAAGGAGCTTCCCATCTATACATACACCCCAATGCGTGATCTCCATTATTTATTTTCATTTTAATACTGATTGATTAAGAATGATATCCATACGGTAGGACTATACTTGAACGCTCCTGAAAGACGCACCCCCAAACCAAAAGAAGGAGGGACGAAGAGGTTTGGCATCGTACGAGGGCAAAGATATGAAAAAAAAGTCCTCCAGGTGACTAAGAACTGTATGTGCCTACGATCCTCCCGGCTTCCGTAGCTGAAATTCTTCTGGGTAGATGATAGCATGACAGATCTAGTAGATATACAGGTTACTTCCAGCTACCTACAGAGCCTAGGCGAGCCATGGCCGTTCCGTATCATATCGCCCGATGTACGCCGGCAGATGGGGAATAATGTAATCCTACCATCACAACCGAGATAAAATGAGATCAAAGCCGAAAGAGGATGCACCGGACATTGATACGGAGTAGGAACTCCCCATATTATGCAGAACTCCGGCGCCACATGGTATCGGATATTGGGCTGTTTCTCCCGGTGATAAGGTGCTTAGGTAGGTAATCACTTAATTTTACTTGGAAGCTATTTGGCACTTGAATCAAGCGTCTAACCGGGTTTAAATGGTGAAACATGGCGTATCAGATCACCTGAGTTCCATTGGCCCCAACACTCCCACTGTAATCTCGTATGACAGCTAGCTATCAGGGGCAAAGTTGTTTAAAGTAGGGAGTGGGAAACTACTCAACCCGTAGGTGGGTGTGTGATGTATTCACAATTCCCATGTAGTAGATAGAATGACACCGAGCTCCACGATTATGCAGGTACGTCCATGTAATATTAGAGTTGCTGATCCCCGAGAACATTCGGACCCTCGCCCGTAGCTTATCCGTCTGCCTTGTCAAAGATGCGCCTCACCCTGAGTCAGTTTATCACCGAGAGGGCCCAGATATGGCCGCTGACAGGTTCACTCACACACCTGAGGCTACAGGAAATTATCCTCCGTTCGGGCCACAAAGTGGATGTCAAGAAGCCTCCAATTTCCGGCAAGCGGTGTACTTGTTGTCCTCGCCCCTCTCATTCATTTTCATTTTTCATTTTTTTTCTTTTCTCCGTTGCCTCCCTGCAGGAGAGCATGAACTTCCAAGTTCGCTCTCTTGCTCGCAGAATATAGGGAGGGGGGATAAACTTCGGGTGTCGCCACAGAACTAAACGGCACGCCAGACGAGGGCCCCCAATAAGACCAATCAGAGTGGCCAAAATCCCCGCCGCAATCTCCCACTTCGTGACGAAGAAGACGCGCCCACTCTCCTCCGAACTCAGTCCACATACTAATGATTGTCCCTCCTATGCTTGGCCACACACTGCAGGCCTCCCTCCCTTAGCGCTGTGACTGATGCATACAAGCACATGAATCATCAAATGATGTATCGAATTCAGCATCCATGAAAATTGCAGGGTCTCGTTCTTGGGCGACAACAGGAGCCAATTAAGATCGTGGTTCCTCTGGCCCCCTCATCAGCGATGTGGCGTTCTTCATGTGTCCGCTGCTGCTGCATCCTTCGAATCCGCTGAGGTTCTCTCGGTGGCAACGGTGGTATTTCCTTTTTCGGAATTGTTAAGTCCATGCTCCTGCCCTGGATCACCGGATTCCCCTTCGCTCGAAGCCTTTGTCGTTGTCTCGTGTGCCTGAGGGGTGCCGCCTTCGAGGACGTGGGGAGTTCCTTCAGAAGGCTGTGGAACCTCAAAGAGGAGTTTCAAATTTTTGCCGTCCTCTATCTTATCGAAGGCAGCAAGTTTGCTTTTAGCAGAAAGTCTTAGTATACGCCAAGTCTTGCTCGCCTTAGCGCGAGTCGCGTTCTCCTTATCCTCCTTCGTCTGTGCAGTGTCGATATCTAACTCGTCGTCCATTATACCCATCATGAACGAGTCAGAGGATGGCACCGTGAACCTTGAATGTTGTTAACTGGCGACTGATCATATCTTAACTACGACCTGTGGGAGCTTACCTTTGTGGTTCCTTGAGTCTCTCGCGACCGGCTTGTGATTCACCTTCAGAAAGGAAACTCAAATCAAGCGAGCCCATTGGTGAAGATCGAAGGCGCTTGTTGGCGTAGACTTTAGTTGCATGCTCGCGAGCATCGAGGTATTCTTTCACGGAGACAGGAGGCTTCTCAATCAATGGACAGGCTTCGGCTTTCCAGCGCACCCAATTTTTGTCTCTCGAAAGAACAGTGTCAACCATTCGATAGTAGAATTTACCACCAACGCCTTCTTGAAGATATTCTTCGATCGCCTTTCTCATCTTGACTGCCCATTTGGCCTGCAACTGTCAACTGTGTTTATAAAGGGAGTATGGGCCGGGGGGCACCTACATCTTCCTCATTTAATACAAATCCATAAAGCACAGATTTGTTGGATAAGTCGGCTAGCTTTGCCTTGGCCTTGGGGGTAAGCGACAGCATGAAATCCAGAAGAATGAGCGCCTGGACTAAAACATGTCTTCGAAAGGCCGTATCATTAACCTACGATCGAGATTTAGCACAAATCGACCACAGCAAAATCAGCTAGACCACATACCTCAAGACCAAACAGATCTCTACTTGTCAAATATTTGGGATTAAAACTGCTTGCAATCTCTTGACCATCTGCAGTTCTCTTCCGTTTATTTGATTTTCGAAGCTCTTCAGATGGCTTGCTTGTGCTCGAACTCTCAAGGTCTGTATTAACTGATTTGAAAGTAGAGATAGTAGCCTCCAGTCCCGCCCTGAATTTGGCGAAGTGCTGGGGGTCAAATACCTTGGTTGGGGCAGAGAAATACGCCTGCAGGCCCCAAAACATGGGGTAGAGCGTGTCCAGATCATATTCTTTCTCACCAGCACCTTCATCCTTTGAAATAGTGACTTTTGGGACTGTCAATTGATCCTTAGTAGCAAATTGAGAGTCCGCGAGCGAAGATGGTGCAGCCTCGTTCTTTTCTTGTTGGTTTTCAGTAGTCGTAGGCGGATCCTGCTCATCAGACATCACCATATCCATCTCATCTTTCTCCTGCGTGTCGGCTTTCGGAAACTCGTCAAACGTAGTGACATTTTCGGTGTGGTATTCGCCCCGAAGGTTGACGGCACTCTTGTCTCCTAACGGGAAACTTTGGAAGAGGAAGATGAATACACGTCCACAAAAGACAGTATCTTCGGCTCGCGAAAGTCTCCGAAGTAATTCATTGCAAGATCTCAAGATGATTAGACTTTTCTGCTTAAAGTGTTTCTTCGGTGATGTTAGTGGTCGCGCTCGAAAAGGTTCTGGCTTGCACATACTTTGGTATTCCGTTCTCTTCGAGATTCTAGATAGTCGAAAACTTTGCGGCAGCCATCAATGGTTTGGCTGTCAAGTAGTTCTTCGATCAGCCAGAATATGAGACCAGGCTCACATTGCTCTGTGGACGCGTCAGATAATCATACATGCATGCCTCGAGACCAAACTGCAGCCTAACCATTATCAGAGAAGATTGAGATAATATCGAGTAAGTTCCATATTTGTATAAAAGCAGGGTCGTCGATGGATGTAGTTGCCTTCAGGTAAGATATGGTTAGCCACCCCTGGATTCCATGAATAACTCCGAAGAAGCTCGCGACATAATGCTTACAAGTAAATTGTAGAACCTCTCTCTGAATGCGATCTCAACTGCGGCAAACTGGGTTTGTTGACTCAATCGATTTGCGATCTGCTTATCATCCCCTTGGACTTGCCAAATTGATTCCCCAAGATTTGTATCTGCTAACGGAGGCTCGATTTGCTTATCCGCTTTGACAAGTCCTGCTTGAGCCAGGAGATAATCAACTAATCTCCTGTAAATGTGTATCGCCTCAACATCCACGTCTACCATCCTTGCGAACAACAATTCCAAGTGGAAACGTGGTAAAGGGGACGTGGAGGTTGCGCCGTGTAAGGAGGACCCGATACAATGAAAGATCACGGGGCCATTGCTGCGGCTCTGCGGGTTCTAGCCGCTAGACGTAACCTCCTTAGCCGCGCGCCAGAAGCTTTCCTATCCCGCCGCAACGGACCACTTTGCGCAGATAAATCCGATCCGGACTCGGAGTCCTTTTTGAGCAGTCCTAACGTCAAGGGATGGGCCTGCAAACACGTCAGGCAATGGCGCACAACCTTGATTCTAGGCCCACCGTGGAGGATTTTCGCGAAGACAGCGCGTGGGTGCAGTTGGCTAAAACTCACTGGCTTCAGACGTCAAAGGTCCGGAGAGTCAAGCAGGATGTCATCAAGAAGGATATATGGGAACCCCTGGAAGCTGAGAATTTCAGCTTTCGTTCGCTTCTAACGCTGGAGAACTTGAACATCTTGGAGAAGTGCGCGCTCTTCTAGTATTTTTTGATAAGTCACTTGACTAACCAGACATCAGGTTTCTCTGGCCGACCTATACGGAAGATGCTTCGAATTATCATGTATTGCTGCTGGCACTTATTGTGACTGTCAAACAACGGGAACATTTACCAATATGGGGTGAGTCTATGCCGTTTGTTGCAACTCTTTGCAGAATACTTACAAGGTTGCCAGATATCTTTTCTGATCGACCGGATGATTTTTCCAACCTATTTCATCGAGTTCTCTCAATGAGTATCGATCAGTCGCTTGCTACATCGTCGCGCCTATCGATAATGTCATTTATAATTAGCTCCTTCCAATCTCTCGAAAATGTCCTGATACGAAAGGAATGTGCGCCTCTAGTTTCCATCTCGGTTTGGCACAATCTCTCGAGTGACGGGGCACGAGAACACGTGCTTCGGAAGGGCCCAACGTTGAAGAAGGCATGGAGAGCTGCTGCGAAGCGATATGAGGCAGCGGATGAGGCAGGCAAAGCGAAAATACGGTTCGAGCGGTCGTGGCTCTATACGATGCTTCTCGATTTCCTTCAGAGATTGAACGGCCCCGATAAAGACCAAGTGCACAATCTACACTACTGTGAGAGATTCCTCGAATTTTTAGTGGACTTGGAAAGTCAACTTCCCACAAGACGATATGTCAACACATTGTTGAAAGATCTCAACATCTTACCGGTTATACGTTTATCTAAGTTATACCGTTTTCCGGAGAATGCGCTCTTCCGCGATTTGTGCAATCTTCTGAAGCATTTTGCTACTTTTGCAATTGACGATTATACAGGAGAGAGTTTGTCCCCTCAGGCAGTGTACGATGCCCATTGTCAAGATTTAGCACATCTGCAGCGGACTTCCATGAAGTACTTCAAGGAAAAGTTGACTATTCTGGCCTTGTCAAATTACGGTTCAATTGAGCAACGTTCGGAGTTGGAAGGACAGCTGTCTTCCTTAAATGAATCCGAGCTCCGAAGTCTATGTTTTCACCTTGGATTTAGGACGGTGTATCCGAAACAATCTCAAATCACGCCAGATCGACATCTGTATCTCGAAATTCTCCTGTCTTTTTACGAGCGCAAAGCGCCATTTCAAGACGTTGCATCACGCCTCAGCGTCGTTCCGACGGAGGAAACCCTCTATGACCCGGCTTTACTGCGGAATGAAATGTATGATGGTTCAAGACCACTTGCAATTCCAAAGCTGAACCTTCAGTATCTGAGCCTTGGGGATTTTCTATGGCGCTCGTTTCTGCTGTATCGGTCCGAAGCCTTTTTCCAAATACGCAAGGACATGGAAGCGATCGTCAAGCGAATGCAACCCCGAGCTAGTCGAGATGGTAAAAGTCTAACTTTTGATGGGTTTTCTCGAATGGCCATCCCCATCGCAAAGCCTGCCATCATCGAGGTTGCGCCTCCAAAGGTTGGCTCCGCGAATCCAGCTTTTGTGAGAGCTGAGATCGTGATTGAGGTTGGCAGGTTGGCAGACCATATCCGGATGGAATGGGAGTCCCTTCGCCCGGATGACGTGGTTTTCCTTCTAGCCGTGCAACCTGGTAGCGCAAACAAGCTTGCATTCCAGGATTCCACCTCAGCCGAGAGCCCCAGCCTAACACACCTCAGAACAGCGGAAATTGTGCAGGTGCTCGATGAAAATGGTCGCCCATTGCGCGAACCTGCCTCGGGCCAGACAAATGGGCATCGGTCGAGGCCGCGCATCAGGAGACTTTTGGTCAACCTTCACCCTGCTGCTTTCAAGGCGGATAAAGACCGCAACTTGCAGGGAAAGCCAGATGTTTATCCGTTGATCAACATAGTCGCGAGGAGAAAGGGGAGAGAAAACAATTTCAAGTCTGTACTCGAGACTATGCAAAAGCTCATTGTCTCCGACATTACCCTTCCTTCTTGGCTCCAGGACATCTTCTTGGGCTACGGGGACCCTGCAGGTGCCCGTTATACGGAACTGCCGAACAGACTCGGATCGGTCGATTTTCGCGACACATTCTTGGACTGGCAGCATTTGGTAGAGAGCTTCCCGGGCAAAACAATCGAGCCTTCTGGGGAGGAGACATCAAGTTTCGGACCTCCATACGTGCTTGAATATGTTAAAAGCGCCCAGAAAGTGCCTTCCACGAAGGCCTCCAAAAAACGGCGGAGAGATCAAATAGAGAAGGAAAATGCAAACTCCTATTCACTTCGTGTCTCGACGTACAAGCCGCCTAATCCAGGTCCTTACCCTGTCGATACACCCAAGCTTAACTCCGTCCGATTTACTCCAGCTCAGGTGGAAGCTATTGCATCTGGGACACAACCCGGGCTGACTATCATTGTTGGACCCCCCGGAACCGGAAAGACGGATGTTACAACCCAAATCATCAATAACATTTACCATGACTTCCCCAATGAGCGCACACTATTGGTTGCACACAGCAATCAGGCATTAAACCAACTTTTCCAAAAGATAGTTGCACTGGACATCGACGAGCGCCATCTTTTGCGACTTGGTCACGGCGAAGAAGATTTAGAGACCGAGTCGAGCTATAGCAAATATGGTCGTGTTGAATCGTTCCTCGACAATCGTAACTACTATCTCTCTGAAGTTACGCGGTTGGCTGCGTCTATTGGAGCACAGGGCGCCCATGGAAACTCATGCGAAACCGCCGGCTACTTCAATACGGTATACATCCAGCCTGCGTTCGCAAAGTTCTGGGACCAGGCCCGCGCTGAAGGTAGCTCTGCTGAAGATACCATTACCGCTTTCCCATTCCATGCCTACTTCTCTAATGCATCACAGCCTGTATTTGATCCCATGGGTTCAAGGGAGGCAGTGCTGGATGTAGCAGAAGGCTGCCAACGGCACATTGACAAGATATTCTCTGAGCTGGAAGATATCCGGCCCTTCGAGATCTTACGGCAACCGAAAGATAAAGCCAACTATCTCCTGGTGAAAGAAGCGAGGATTATCGCAATGACCTCCACACATGCTGCAATGCGTCGCCAAGAGATTGCCGATCTTGGATTTCACTATGACAATGTTGTGATGGAAGAAGCCGCGCAGATCACGGAGATCGAAAGCTTCATCCCCTCCGCCTTGCAAAACATGAAAGGCGGCCAGCTTCCACTGAAGCGTGTGGTTCTTTGCGGTGATCATCTTCAAAATTCTCCGATCATTCAAAATCTTGCTTTCCGTCAGTACGCGCATTTTGAGCAGAGTCTTTTCCTCCGTCTGGTAAGATTAGGTGTTCCCGTTATTACGCTCGATCAGCAGGGTCGTTCGAGACGCAGCATTGCAGAACTTTTCCGGTGGCGTTATAAGCAACTAGGAGACTTACCTGTGGTTGAGGCGGCCAACGAGTTCAAACAGGCGAATGCTGGGTTCCAATTCGATTACCAGTTCATCAACGTTCCTGACTATCAGGGCGTGGGTGAAGGAGAACCTACTCCTCATTTCATTCAGAACCTAGGAGAAGCCGAGTACGCCGTTGCCATCTATCAATACATGCGACTGCTTGGCTACCCAGCATCAAAGATATCCATCCTTGCCACCTATGCCGGACAAACGGCGCTGATAAAGGATGTCTTGGGTCACCGATGTGCCAAGAATGGCTTGTTTGGCATGCCCAAGATCGTGACGACCGTGGACAAGTACCAGGGTGAGCAAAACGACTGTAAGTCTATTTCTACTCTATGTATCATTGATGGGTTTGCCTGCGAAGCCTTGACTAATTTCAGGCCCCAGATATTATTCTTTCTCTCACGAGAACTCGCACGGTTGGCTACTTGCGTGATGTCCGTCGTCTAACGGTTGCACTTTCGCGCGCCCGTCTTGGTCTCTACATTCTCGGTCGGCGTGAGGTTTTCGAGTCGTGCTACGAGCTTAAACCAGCATTTGATCTATTATTACAACGGCCCGATAAGCTCATCCTCGCCCCAGGCGAAATGTTCCCAGCCTCTCGATCGCTGGACGATGAGATTCAAGGCACGCCGATGGAAGGAGTCGAGCATCTGGGTCAATATGTGTTTGAAATGACCCAAGCTAAGCTCAAGGCAAGAGGGGAGCCGAATGTCATCGTTAATAACACGATGTCCAATGGTGAAGAGGACCTGATGGATGAGGACGAGGTCATACTTGGAGCTGGCGACGAGCCGGACGAAGATCCATTGCATGACCATGTATTCAACGGGGCGTAGATGGTTTCGCGAATAAATCAGTATCCGTGCTCTCTAAGACTTGTGTACAGGAATACAGTATCGTGAGCCCACAGGCTCCCTTACAGCTATTGGAAGCTAAATGGTGGCGGCGTTGTATCACGTGTATGGCTTATTATATTATGATTGTTATTGGTATAAAAATAAGAGTGCCCCAGGGGGGGAGGAGGGGGGTTTCCAAGCAAATTGACGACTCCATGTACCATTCTAATCTTCGTTGACATCATTTATCTATTACATACCAGTAGTGGGCAGTCTTAACCCGGTATGTGCCATTCGACGACACCATACACACTACAGCTGCCTTGGATATACTAAGATAAGTGAAATCAAATCACTAACAACTCTAGCTAGTGTGGTCTATCATGTTTATAAATATTACGCCGAGTGGCCACCGTGTATATGTAGCTATCCGAGGCTCAGCCTCCACAGTATGGACCCCTTTCAGGATCGCTGTTCCCCAAGTTCCTCGACAATGTTCTGCGGGTCCTTCCAGGCAAGTGCGATATATCTATTGGACATATTAGCAAGGATAGGATCCTCTGTTATGGTTCAAGATATTGTCGAAAGGTTGCATACTTAGTGTGACTTCCCCGGGCAACAAGTTCACCTTTGCTGTTGATGAATTTGATGGAGGTATATGCGAGAGTTTTGCCGACTGTTGGGCTAGTCAGACGCTACTTTGATGGCTTGAGGGGGTAATTTGATATGTCTTCGCTGATAAGACTTGCATATTGGGGCCAATCCATTGGAAGACGGGGGACCTACATTTATCACAACTAGCTTCCTGTAGCAAGGTCAGCACTCACCGGAACCACGTAACTAGGATAGGGAGAGTGCTATGTGCCTAGCATAAGATATCGATAAACATACAGCCAAAATCCTATCGCCGACTTTACCTCCAGAGCTCAGATATGTCACTAGGGAAATGGTCAGAGGGTCACCCCGCGTATGGTTACGACGCCTGGTCTGGTTTTCAACTTACCGTTGAGATCGGTGGAGACGCCAGTAGCAAACAACCCACGAGAGGCGACAGCTAGAGAACCACCAAGGTCCACTATAGCCATAAGGCATAATCGTAAGTGGCATGGTCAACCAAAGTCTAAGTGTAATCATGCTTGCATACCCATACTAGAAATGGTACCGCCATGGAGAATATTCAGGCGATTCTAGTCATAAAATTAGTCAATTAGTTTGTTATACCCCAAGTCAAAACATTACCGTATGCTCTTTCTGGATATCTAACTCAAAGTTCACCTGGCCAGGCTTTGCGGCAGTCACACGAAGCTATATCGATCAGCATAACTTGGGCTTGTAGCCGATGCTTATGAAAGCGAATGGAAGAAGCATATGCAAGACTAGGCTGGGCAGGCTGTCAAGTGGTGATAGAACTTACATTATCCAAGAGACTTTTGGATAGCGACCGATGGCTCAGTAATAACTTCTTCTTAGCTATAGACTCTGTGACTTACCGAGGCTCTAGGCCGGATGTAGCCCGAAATGACTCCCAAACCTGGGGAAGTAATTAGCTTGAGATGCCTGGAACAAAACAATGACGAGGCCGTTGAATACCGATCTGACAAATCGCAGAGTGGCCATTTTATCAACAAAGCACGAAGCGAGAAAAGACGAAGAATAAGAGAATAGTTGCGGTTGTTAAAGTCTATCCCGTGAGATCATCACCTCGGACTGCACTCCGTAGCCGCTGTGGTCACCGGAGCAATTCTTATCCATTCCATTTATCATAATCAGTCTATCGTTCATGTTACTCCTCAGCTAACCCTTTTGGTTCACATTATGGTGCAGAGGTAACAGCTTGGACTTCTCCCACAGGCAAGATGGCCATGGCCGCCGCCCCTTCCCGTCCCTTTGATTATCTTGAAAGTCTGCCAGGAACGACTTTCTACAAGCTCTACCAGCAGCCATCAACCGCCCTTGCCATTTTCAGGCGCATGTTGCCTGATCTGGGTGCGCACTTTCTCTTCTTCTTTTGACCTTCTAGTAGAATACGCGATTAACAGAATATTAGCAAAATGCTTCGTCATGGCACTTCTATATCTTAAAGACCCCCTCCCAGCAGCAGATTTGGAGGTCTGGGTCAAGGCAGAAAGTTTGAAGTGAGCAGTATCCTTCGGGGTTCGTGATTTAGAGTCTAAACGGCTGACCGGCCATCCTGCGTTAAGGGAACGAGATAATGCATTGTCGATACTGGGAAGACTACATATTCTGTCGAATACCGTGATCGCAGACAACGTTCGCGCATACAAAGTCACTGACCCGTTTGCCTCATCCCTTCGTCAGGCTCTGACGGGCGCTGAAAAGACACAATCTTTCGGGGTGTTATCGCACCTATCAGAAGGAGCAGTCGTTTCTATAGCTGAACTGGATGATTACGCCCGGCGTCAATGGGAGGGAGTGTTGGGGTACATGGTTGGAACTAGTGGGCTTGGGATTCAGCGTGACGTTAATCTGAGCAAAGGCGTGAAGCAACTTCTGCAAGCGGGCCACCTTGTCGAGATTAGGGATCGCCGCGTGGAGATTACTAAAGACGGGTTTGCCTTTGTCTTGGAGGATGTCAGCACGCAGGTTTGGCATATTCTCATGCTCTACGTTGAAAGCGCGGACGCCATCGGAATGAGTAGCGTGGAGGTCCTTTCGTTTGTCTTTCTGCTGAGCAGCTTGGAGCTTGGGAAATCATACGACAAAAAGTCTTTGACTTCTAATCAGCTTCGTACCCTGACGGACCTAGCAGATTTCGGCATTGTGTACCAGGATTTCCAAGACGCCAGCCAATTCTATCCCACGCGTCTCGCAACTACTCTTACATCTGACTCCAGCGCGTTGAGCAACCCTATCTCAGGTTCCCTCTCCGGACCCTCTGGCGCAAACTCGGACAAGGCAGGCTCTGGGTTCATTATCATCGAAACGAATTACCGACTTTATGCATACACCTCGTCACCGCTGCAGATCTCTCTTATTGCACTTTTTACTACACTAAAATACCGCTTCCCCAACCTGATCACAGGCAAGATTACTCGCCAGTCGGTGCGTCGCGCTATAGAAATGGGCATCACTGCCGACCAAATCATCTCATACTTATCCACTCATGCCCACCCTCAAATGCGCAAATACAATGTCTCTCGATCCACGTCTAACCAGGCCGGAATCCCGCCATCCGTTCTGCCCCCGACGGTCACTGATCAGATTCGGCTCTGGCAACTGGAACGAGATCGTGTCAAAGCAACCCCTGGCTTTTTGTTCAAGGACTTCGTCAGTTTGGCTGAGTATGAGGCTCCATGTCGGTACGCTGAAGAGATCGGGGTTCTTGTCTGGAAATCGGACCGAAAGCGGATGTTCTTTGTGACGAGGCATGAGCAAGTTGCGGCATTTTTGAGGAGTAGGAAATAAAATGGTCAGCAATATCATGCATAGTCAACGGAAACTTTTGGGACCGAGTAGTGTTTGAAAACCGGCGCAATGTGGTATGGTGGGTGGGTGTTAATGGAACTCTTCGGGGACTCTGCGATAACGATTGAATTTAGCATATAGCCACGGCCCTTATGAAAAATGTAGTATAGTTGGTGAATCGGATCAAAAAAGGCCCTGTTAGTCATCTAGGAGCATAACACATATCCTCATTTGAACATGCAAGTAGCAGCCTGCTGCCATATAGTTCAAGGGGTTTCTTTCATGTACAGACAATATCTCCAGTCCCTATACCTTTTCCAGTCCAAAAGTAATTACAGCAGCTTCTGCATCCATGATACGGCTAGGATTCTCCTGCTGTTTCGATACATGCAGGCGGTAGAAGATTATTTCATCCACCAATCCCCACATTTGCCAATATACTCGTTTCGGAACTTTCGTAGACTTAAACTGGCTTCATCATTCAGACAAACGTTCTCGAGAACCATGAAAGCTCGTTTTATGCGATAACCTTCCTCGTCTGAGTCCGCATGCCCCAAAGGACGAGAATAACTAGACAACATGCCAAACCCCGTTGCGATGTCCGGCTCGCTAAAGGAGTCCTCGTAATGAAACGCATTAACAAGAGTGACGAATCTACCGAGCCAGTACTGTTGAGGATGAGGTTCGCTAACCTGCGAAACACAATTGGCATGGGCGGTTAGTCCTGGCTTCTTCAATCTCGAATGGGTTCCGGTGGAGTGACTTCTCGACAGTACCATTCGCCCCGTTTGATTCCTAGGCCCCATACTTCCTGTATCTGGAAGCGGGTCCAACAATGTAACGCTCTGGCCCAGGCCTTTCAAATGATTAGGCGGTGATAATGCATTGCTCTTTGCTCTGGTTTCGACCTTGAGATCCTCGAACCCGTTGGTCCATCGGAGCCCCTTGGCTGTATACGCCATTTGGTCTATTTCCTTTCGCGTAAGGTCTACTACTCTTGGGATCTCTGGTTGGTGGTCCTCTACCGACCGATGAGGAGCTGGTAAGTTTTGTTTGGGAACAGTATGGGCTTCAACTCGCACTTTCCCTAAAGGTGATCCATTCACGGATCCAGATTCAGATGTACTCGTGCTAGAGCAGGTGATCTTGACTCCATTTTCTCTGTGTAGTCCTAATTCAAAGCGTGAGCTGAATGCTGGTACAGGATTGAACAGTCGAGTCGACGGCCGACTTCTAGTATCAGTAGATGCCAGCTGTTTGCGTGGACACTCAAGTTTAGAAACAGTGACAAAGGGGATGGAAGTAGACTTTGTCAGAGGCATCTGAGTATAGACCCGACGTAAAGGCGGCCTTGGTGTTGCTCTCTGCACGCGATTGTCATTGATGGTCTTCTGCACGTAGGTTGCGACCTGAAACGTAGACTTGGCAGTTGCATCTTTGTTAGACAATCCTTTTTGGGACCTGAGGTTCTGCGCTAGTTTATTGTGTGTGAGCCCTTTAGTTTCTCTGTTTTTATTCATATTCTCTTTGTTTATTGTCCCTGCATCTCCTTTGATACCCGCACTTCGTTTCTCCAATGAAGACAGCATGTTCCTTCTGCCTTCTCTTCGATATACTTCTTGAGTATACAAATCCCCCGCTGGAGACGTTGCAGGAGTCGGTATTCTCGAACGCGTTTGTTTCGAAGAGTACCCAGAACTCGCCCGGCTGAGTGAAGATGAGCCTATGTGCTGGACTCGCGATTCTGACTTCCGTGCTGGTATCTTGCTCCTATTGTTTTCAAGGCATTTCGCATCGTACCTGAGTCTATTGTAACTCATTATAAAAATCTTTTCCGGTAGTGACATGGGAATTTGGTGGAGGGGTCGAACGATTGGCTGCGGTTGTCTTTGAGATGAATAGTAGGTGCCAATCGAGGTACGTGAACTTGGGGTACTGTTCTGGGTGGGACCTGAAGAGAACATACGCGCTGTTCTGCGGATACCCTTCCAATGTGTGGAATTTTTATGGTCCTTGTCGAGCTCCCATTGGCTCTGCCGTCCGCCAAATGTGTTCCTGAGAACTTGAAGAGAGCTTGCTAAGGACGGCTTGCGACTTCGTTTGTCTGTCATGGTTGTTCTAGTATCGTTCTGAGTGCTGTCAGAATAATGGGAAATGCGCATGAGAGTAGGTTTCAGATTGGTTGTATAGAAAGGGTTGTCAAGGTAGCGACAAAGCAAAAGGTGCTGTAAGCTCTAAATAGAAGCTTACTTTCGGGCGAAGGGATTTGGCCATATAAAGAAGAAACACAAAAAAGCAGAGGGTGGCTTCTTTCTGTACGGGCCGTTGCTGGGGGGTCTCACTCAGAGGACTTTAGAAAAAAACCATAAATTGAGTGAATGAATGGTTGGATGGTTGGCTCTTTTTCATACTATATATAGTAAGCCTGCACACCTAGATCCTTATTGTAATCTCCCCGCATGTCTAGACATTGAATGAATATCTTAGTTGCTTGATCACCCACTCATACAAAGGCCTACTCCTGTGGAGTTGCAATACCCCCTTCCACTCCCTTCAACCCATCTCCACTCCTTGTACCTGTACGATGTCATACTTATTTGCCAGGGCTGCCCTGTGTTAGCGAGAAATACGCCACCAGCCCACTGGCTGCACTCCCTGTGGCTGCATCCTCGACGTTTCCAATAGCTGCCTTGTGCGAACGACATTGTACTCGAGCGAGTATCCTTGACATCACCCCCGAAGAAGTTCGTCATACAATGACCTGGTCGCCATCCTTCAATAAATCAGGTGCCATCAATGGGTATGGATTCGCCCCCCCGTCGAAGCCGTTACAGCAGCTAATGCTTCGAGTGAAGGCAGTTCAACATAGGCTTGGCTCATTCCGTTAACGATTGGAAAGATCAGGAAGGACACAGCCTCGGATTCTGCCCACAGTAAAATAGTGTTAGAGACGAATGAAGCCGCAGCAGCTCACTCAGCGGGAACCTTGTCGCATGAAGCCGAACACTACAGGAATTTTCCCAGACTTAGTGATTAGCCGGCGGACTTCCTTCTTGTCATCTTCGCTAGGGGTGTGATGTAGAAACCACGAAGCTGCGCCTATAGTTGGATGACCAGCCAAGGGAATCTCCTTCTCGGTAGTGAAGATATCAATTGTGCGTTTCTCCCCATTCCTGTGGTGCATGAAGATTGTCTCTGCCAGGTCAAACTCCACCGTGATCAATAGTTTTTGCCTCTGAGATAGAATGGCAACCTGTTCGTTTGGGAGAAAGACGACGCCAAGGGCATTGTCCGAGTAGGGTCAGTTAGTGAAGACGTCAAGTGTAACGAAGCAGAGTTGTCGGGCCATTGTTTTGTCCCTTACGTTAACATTAATAGGTAATAGGAACGTGTGACAATGCGCACTACTTCGTGGTCCTTAGAGAATTCTTATAAAATAGTTGTTATCTGTTAGGCCCTTTTGTCTACCCTACATGGCCTAGCGCCCACATGATCTCTTCCCCAACACCGTCGTCTCACTCTGAATAGCACCAATCTCATCTTCCAGCTCCATTATTAGCCCATATGATTTCTCACTTTCCTTTGCACTCAACTCATCGGGTAAATTAACCAATAGCACCAATACCGGCTGCTTACGCGAAGTACCAGTTCAAATAGTTGATTGATGGCAGAGGTCAATACGTTAGCCCTCTTAGGAGTGTATAGGCACAATATAGTATGCAGTATGCACCTTAAACTGTCTCAAGTTCATCTCTAACTCCGAACATTTCATTAGGTCATTAATGGGTTGTAGTACACTAAAAGGGCCATAAAAGGAAATCCCTCTCTCTCATTCAGAGTCGCTATCAATCACGAAGCCGGCACGCACCCGCCTTCGAGCTGATGTGGCAACCGGTGCGTTCTCATCGTCGTCTCTTGGCTCAGCGTTCGCAAGTGAAACGCTTAATTCCATGTCTGTGTCGTCATCAGGAGACCTTAGCTCCCTCTCCCGATCTCGACGGAAAGCTGGATCGTCGTCGAAATTGAGCACATCGTCCTCGGTTGAGACGAGAGAAGTTTCTTGGTCATTTCCGGCCTCATGGCTGGACAAGCGAGCAGAAGTACTGCCCATAATGATGTCATCGTCTTCGTCGACTCCGTCTGTTGCTTGTCTGCGCCGTTGCCGTTTACTTTGCGTTCTGGAGTTCCCAGTGTTGCTTTGTCGCTTGCGTTCACTTCCTTTGCTTGTTTTGCTCACAAGTTCCTCTACAACGCCAGTCAGCAAGGCCTTTCTGACTCGCGCAGCTTGTTCTTTTCGTCTGATTTCCTCGAGATCAAAAAATTCTTTGTCGGCTTCCTCGTCGGACTCGTCATCACTGGAATGGACATACAGATCACTCTTGATCTTGGCTAGGCGTGCTCGTGTGTTCTCCAGGCGTGCCTTGAGGCGTGCTTCCAAGATGGTTTCATCTAACGTTTCGCTTTCATCATCTTCTACGCGTTTCTTGCGTCTCTTCTTCAACTCACTGAGTGCGTTCACTTTTGATTGGGGATTTGGCGGGAAAAGAGGCCCGTCCGGGACATCTTCACCCTCTGAATCGGACCCGAAGTCAACATCAAGAGTTGTTTGATGCTTGTGTCCCTTATCCTCGGGTTTATATTTGCGCCTAAGCATCTGGCTAGGATCTCGCTCCAAGTCTCCTTTGTATGGATTATCAAGACATCTCTCAATCGTTGATTTAGTGTCTCGAAGATCTTTTGATCCCTGGGATGAAGGGACAACCCAAGAAGCTCCGGGAACATCCTCCATTCCAAGTCGCTCAAATCCGACAAGTGTCATGAGCAGACGCAGCTTAGCGTTGAAATACATAGCCTGTTTGCACGCATCGTCACGAGGTTCGACGGCTTGTTAAGTTAGCATCTTGAAGGTCAACAATGGGCCTAGTGTACATACCAATCATCGGATTAGGGGCTTTTGGTGCCCTTCGTGCTTCCGGGTCCTCGTCTCGCTGGGCCTCGTCGCGAGCTTCCCAGGACTCTCTCTCTTCCGCTGCCGACCCTAACACGTTGCTAACCCATGCAACTAAATCGGCCTGGGAATCCATCACCAGTGCACCAACTACGATGTTTAGTTTATCCCCAATCATTTCTGCTTCGCTATTGTTGACTTCAAGCTCGGCCGGTGTCCTTTTTACGGTAGGTAAAGTTTGTCTTTCATGGCCATATTCGAGGTAGAACAGTGTTGAGTTCATTTTGCTGAAGAGTAACTCGGTCACCAGGGCGGGACGCTGGTCAAGCTTTTTGACCATTCGCCTGATGACCTGTCGTACTAGCTCTTCCCATTCCTTGAAAATCGGGTTGCTTGAATCCATGGCACCAGGTCCTTTAATCATTCTATAGAAAAGGTTGAGAATGTCAACACGAAACAACAAAACACTCATTTCTTGCTTGAAAGCGACCCTGTAGAAGTAGCGATGGGCACGTTTTAATTGCTCTGTGTCCATTTCCCTGAAAAACTTGGTAAAAGCGACGAAAGTGTCAACGCACTTCTGGGTGCAGAATTTAGCAGCGAAACGCTTGAAGTCGAACTTGCGCTCCCTGCAAACTCGTTCTGCCTCCATTACATCCTCATCCTCGGATGCGTGCCCTTCACCGTCGTCTTCGTCCGCGGCAGCTTCAGCTTGTTTGTTTTTGCATCTGGCACGTCGTCGAGATCGCACTTGCATGTCAACATTCTCCTTGGAGTAGCGCTCCAGCATCCGCAAGAAGACATGCGAAAGCTCGGTGCATGCATCCAGGTAACCGAACTCTTGATCTTTGTATCCGCGGGTGATAGCAAGCACGCGGTCATGGGTCGTTTCTTCATAAAATATCCGATTCTGAATATTCTCAGCAATCTCCTGGTCCTCCTCAAGAGGTGACTGTGCCATTTCCTGCACAGTCAACAAGATCTGGGTGAAGCAACGCATTTCCGCATTGAGACCTTCCCAGTCTTTTTCATCAAAGCTTTTTTGCATGGACCGGTTCAGGAACACGAAAGTCTCCTGGTTAAGAACACTGGCAACAAGTCCGAAACTATCCGGCTCTAGTTTCTTGAAGTGCTTTTCATTTTGTGCCTGCTTCTGGCGTTGGCGTGCACGCCGTGCACGTTCCGCATCCAAGAACCAGGCAATGGTGTAGAAGAACTGTCGTGAATTGATAGGAACAATGCGATCCGCTTCACGCTCAATGGCTTTCCGAACATGAGTAAATAGAGGGTTGAAGCCAGAGTCGAGGAATTCTTCCACAAACATTCGCAAATTCTCCGACGCAACTGAGTTGAGATGGACCGGCGTGTTAAAATCATTGTTCATCGTTGAATCTCCATGTTTTCGGCGTGATTGAGGTTTGTTCCATTTCTTGCTCTCATCCATCTTCTGGAGCGTCATCTGGCTATCTTTAAGGATGTCCTGCCCAGAGACAGTGGACACCTTGGCATCATCACGTTTAACCCAAATCATGGTTCCAAATCGTCCGTGTCGAGTTGGTGCATTTTTTGCGTATTCCCGCCGTAGAGAAGATTCTTTCTTTAGCAGGTTATCAAGCTCGTCTGTGTGCTTAGCGCTTCGCTGAGCATCATCCATGAAGAGTTTCTCGACATTCACGCCCTTGACAAGGTGAAATAATGTTTCGAGAAGAACCACATCTTGCATATTGAAGTCATCGCCAACGTTGGAGCACATGGTGAGAATGAGAGCAAACACGTCTTGGGCTTGGAAGGCGTTGATAGTCGCAGATCTACATGTCTCCTCCTCGTCACCCTCTGCCGCGATATAAGCGTTCGGTGTGATCACTGCAATGTTCCGTAGTAAATAAAGCATAAGTTTGAGTATACCGTCGTCTCGTGTCGTCCGTTCAGACCGTGGAATGGCCATGCTGGGGAGCCCGATTCGGATAATGGTTCGAAGAAGATTGGAACTACCACGGCTTAGAAGGCCACGCTTATAGGAAACCTGAGCGTGCTGCAAATAAGGTAAATGCCGATGGTGATTGACCGTCATCTCGTCATGGATCTCTAACGGCCAAGTCAACGGAACTAGCAATTCCACTTCATATTATCAGTACAGTGGCCGTAGTAAGCTCATATTGAAGCCTGCGCTTACAGCATGCTAATGCAACCCTGGACATGTGTTTACTCCTCTGTCCGTTGCTCCACCATAGCGAAAGGATCGGTAGCAGATCGCCGTTGATCAAGTTCGCTTCCCCAAGGCACCGAGCAACATCCATACGGTTGTATTTCTCATCGTACAATTTCAGCCAGCGCCTGATATCCCGCAAGCAAGCCAGCGCATCATCTCCCAGTACGTATCGGTCCGCATCTTCGCCATTGAAGCCACCTAGCTGTAATCTTATCAGAACCTAGATCCGCACGTAAAACATCTATGCAAAAACCTATCCTTACCGCAGTGACTAGACTATAAACGTGCGCGCGGACATCGGGGTCCACAACTTGAACATTCTGGCCAAAAGCCACAGCTTCTTCATTCATAATGACCAATTGCGCTTGCGGTCGTCGCCCTCGCCTTCTGTCACCATCACCGACAGCGATAACGAGAATGGCCCCTACGCGACCATAAACCACGGTAACGCGTCAGTCTCACGCGTTTGCGCGTCTAGAGGTTTCGGACATGCGGAGAAACTAATATTCCCAGCAGCCGAAGATAACCGATGACATCGGATCACATGAGCTCCGCGGAACAATGTCGGGTGCTATACATATAGAAGTAGGTATATGACTTGTTATTCTCGGCTTGCTTGTCCTCCTTCTCCCCAAAAAAATTTTGTCATTATTCGTCAGGGGGCTGAGCCGTGCTACTAGTGCTACAATGTTGTCATCTTCTCTCCGGTTGCTTCGCCGCAACGGCCCTTCAATTGCCTCTCGTGCATTCAGCAATTCTTCCGCAGCTTATGCTGCCGAGGTTAAAACATTAGGAGTTATCGGAGCAGGCCAAATGGTCGGTAGACTATGAGTACATTACCACACAGCATTTGTTAGGTATTTCTAACAAATAGTAGGGACTAGGAATTGCTCTTGTTGCTGCACAAAAAGCTCAAGTTCCTGTTACTCTGGTTGACACCTCCCAAACATCTCTCGATAAGGGTCTTAAGTTCGCCGGTATGTATGGAGCTCAGCCCACTCCCAACAATTTACTTCTGTAGTATATCTACACTAGAAAATTTTTTAGGTTCCTGACACTACCCTCCACAGATAAACTGCTTGATAAGGATGTCTCCAAAGAGCGTCTCACTCGGGAGGCAGCCGATACCATCCGCTCTCGAATCACGACGAGTCTGAAGATGGAAGACCTTTCGCCTGTAGACTTTGTTATCGAGGCGGTTCCTGAAATCCCCGATCTCAAGACCTCTATCTTTGCTAAACTCGCTCAAGTTGCGCCCAAACACGCCATTCTGGCGACTAACACATCGTCCATCTCAATCACCAGGATCGCTGCCGCCACCACGACCGATCCAACGGATCTCCAGGCTCCTTCTCGAGTGATTTCAACGCACTTTATGAACCCGGTTCCTATTCAAAAAGGTGTTGAGATTATTTCCGGCCTGCAGACTTCCAAAGAGACGCTTGATACCGCGATTGCCTTTGTGCAGCGCATGGGCAAGATTGCCTCGGTCTCTGCCGATTCGCCCGGTTTCCTTGCTAACCGCATTCTTATGCCATACATTAATGAGGCAATCATTTGTCTCGAGACTGGGGTTGGTGCCCGTGACGATATTGACAATATCATGAAAAATGGAACTAATGTTCCTATGGGGCCTTTGACTCTGGCTGACTTTATTGGGCTTGACACCTGCTTGGCTATCATGAACGTCTTGCATCAGGAGACTGGAGATAGCAAATACAGGCCATCCGGACTTCTAAAGAGAATGGTCGATGCTGGTTGGATGGGCAAGAAAACTGGCAAGGGCTTCTATGATTACTGATTGAATCTTTGATCATTAATTACTGGGTATGTCATGTATCCTTGCAACTACTACATTAGATCACTCAATAATATATCAACACCCTGTGAATTTAAGCGTTATTTATTGGGTGGTAACCAATAAAAGTGTATTTTATGATGCTATTATGTTATAATATATCATGGCAGCAGTCTGTAGTGCACAAAGACAAGCGAATATTGTCCCTGTCAGATTGCCAGATCAAATCTTGAGATATTTCTGGCTCGGGCCAAACAACTGTCTTGTCAACACCCTTGGTTTTGCTTTCTTCCCTTCTCCGTTGTGTCCTCTTCCAATTCCCTCTCATGGCACAGCATAACAGCAAGCACCGCAGTTAACCCAGCTTCT
The DNA here is from genome assembly GCA_009176345.1 of Aspergillus leporis. NCBI lineage: Eukaryota > Fungi > Ascomycota > Eurotiomycetes > Eurotiales > Aspergillaceae > Aspergillus > Aspergillus leporis. Next base: position 62,387 of record ML732316.1, on the reverse strand, counting down.
TCATCTCGGTTCAGTACATTGCCATCAATTGTGAAAGTGAAAAAATCCACCGGTCTCTCTGCCGGCGTGGCACAGACGCATGAAGACCACGGTTTACCACATTTATAGCTGAAATTTGTCAGTATCGATCACATCAGTCAACAAACACAAAGTATGAGGGTCGTCTTACCAGAACTGTGCCCTGCATCTACAGGTGATATGGTCACAACCAAACGTGAGTTCTACCACTGCGCCGCAACAAAAACACCTCTGCCATCGTTGAAGCCGAGCCACTTCAAGGACTGCGGAGAGCCCGGTATCAGAACAATCTCCAGAATCATGCGCAATGCCGCGACACCCCGAACAGATGCCTGTACTACAGTACGGACAGGTTTGCATCTCAGGCTTCTCACCGTTCACAGCCTTTGGCGGTATCCATCTTCCGCAGGTTGGTGCAGGACAGTACCAGCGCTCTGCAGTGGGTGTCGTATGCTCATCGACTTTATAGATATAGAGCTCCCTTTCTTTTGTTGAAAGTATAGAGAGAATGGTGTCCGAGGGGATCTCCTGCGAGCAACATCGCGGTGGAAATAACTGCTCATCTTCCAATCCTGTGATTGCCATCTGTTTGATACACCTATTGCAATACTTATGCTGGCAGGGTAGAGTGACCAGCTCTTTGGCTGACATATTATCGAGACAGCTCACACAGTACCTAGATGCCGTCGGTTACCCGGGCAGACCCCGATTTTTATAAATTGCTTGGAACTTACTCCCTGGGCGGTGCTCTCTTGAAAAAGCGCTGCACAAATCGGCTTTTTTCAATCCTTGCTGCAATACGATTCCTTCTCGACTCCGCATGGTCCCTCTCGCTTCGCAGATGGTACTTCATGTTTGGGCAGTCACTGGTCTGATGAAGGCAGGCAGGCTCAGGGTCTGTCGATGAAGGCTTCACATCCAAGCCGCTTCTCGATAAGCCTGTACCCCCCTTATCCTGAGCGGAAGGATGCCTTCGTCGGCTGGGTAGCCTGATAGTATGCGAGAGCGCAGATGAGAGATTGCAAAGCAACATTTTAGCTCATGCAGGGGTAGTTATGCTGATAGCCTGTGGAAAGCTTCGTCAGGGCGCCTTAGACCGCTAGTGCTGAAGAGTTACCAGTTCGCAGAAGGGGTGAATGGGCAGGTTGACTCTCTGAGAGGTTTTTAAAGAACTTGACGGCATAATTCCTATCTAATAATAGTGATGTTCAAAGAGACTGCGTGTACAAAACCGAATATTGAATATATAATAAGAGGTGGATGACAATAGGTCTTGTTTGCTTGGTACGTTGATTCCGTTTTGCTAGTAGGATGCAAAAGTATGTTTTGGCTCATCATTTCGTCAGGCGCGAGACCTCAGCTATATAGGGAAGTCGGTATATCATGGTGACGGTGAGTCAGGTGTAGGTATATCACCACCACCACCACCACCACCACCACCTCGGTGACTACTAGGTATGCCATGGATAGGCCATTCGCGTGCCACATGTTCGGGTCCCATTTCCCGATAGTGATCGTCGCATACCGTCAAGACCAATTGTTCCCGGAAGTTATCTGCCACCATTTGACCATCACGTAACTAGGAACACCTTTAGCTCCAGCATACCGATACTGTTCGCATGCTTCAAAGAAGGAATCCTGATGCTTATGCATATGAGGATTCGGGGGATCAGCTGAATCGTGACGCCAGTTTCCGCCTGGGCGCCAAGTATTCTGTCTGGCAATCGGTCACTGACGTGGACCGGTTGGGTCGAAGGGCTGAACTGCGGGGTCCATGGAACTGGAGCCATGCCACTTATCTACCCACTCACTAAGGTATCTCATTGTTGGGTGTGTCGGTCAATCGGATACCGTTCCCTTCGTCGATAGTAGTTGGCTGCCCGGCGTAAAAATCCGGTCGTGGACGCCCGTCTCATCGCAACAGTTCTTGTTAGAGGATTGATCAAATTAACCAACAAACATGTGGTGTGGTTGGGCATAAATTAACAACGATACGACAACAAGGAGAACACCCAACCCACGGCCAAAATCTTGCTAATAACTGGAGAAATGCTGGACTGTTTGCCATCATATCTAGAAAAAATGGATCCAATTCCCGGCAGAAAAATGTTCAAGCGTAAGGGGTATCACTAACAAATACAACCTAAACAGCGTACCAAAATACCATACCGAGTCATCAGCTTCTGCCAAAATCCAATATACTCCAATCCTTAACAACACAAAACAACAATTATCTTTAACTTCATATAGCGCCAGCGAATTTCCTCCCCGTCCAAGCAGAGCCATTTTCCTGATACTCCTGGCGAGTGACGGCAACTTTTTTCAATTCTTCTTTATTGCTTGCTAGTCGAGTGGCCCCAAGCCAAGTAAAGCGAATTGGGCTGTTTCCAGAAATTGTCAGTGCTCGGCTAGGAACTACACGGTGACAAAAACTTACTCATGAGGTCGTCGAACCCTTACAACGCATTCTGCCGAGGCGATTTCACGCAGGTCCTTCTCTCTATAGCGAATCAGTAAGGTATACCAACGAGCGTCGAACTAGTTAGGCATCTTACAGTCTTTGCATAAATCCAGAGATCAAGGAGTTTCCCCCAACAACTAGGACGTTTGCCAAGAAGGCGGAGTGTAGCCCGGTTGGCAGCACAGAAAGGCTCTGTAGGATCATGTCCGTAATACCAGCCTGCTTCATACCGATATCGCTTGGGGTGAACAGAATCTCGGGGACCGTAAAGCGCTCGTTACCCAGAACCAAGGCATCTTCAGATAACGTCTCGGCAGTAGCACCTGACAGTGCACTTTTCCTCTTCTTGGCATTCAGAAGAGGATCATGGGGTCGCATAAAGCCCTTTTTGCCGGCATTTGGATCTGGTAGGACATAGTCGACTGTGACGCCTTCGCCAGGATCGGGTTTGCCACGTTTTCGGTTGCCCTTCCAAGTCCGTTCCATATCTCGGCCGAAGTCGTCACTGACATAACACACTGCCTCCTTAACTTCGTTCATTATATAGGCTTCCTCCACCATATTGTATTGTCTCATCGATACCATTTCCTTCAGATAGTTTGTAAGATGTTTTCCCCCGAGATCGAGTCGGCGAATGGCACGCTGAAGAGGTTGGCCTTTGTAAAGCGGTGTAACCGTGGTGTGAGAATAGCCAGAGTCAACAACAAGGAGGCATTCTCTTGGCATAGGAGTCGAATCATACTTTTGCACGATGGGGTCTCCGAATAAGGACTGAACCTCGTTCCAGGCGTTCAACGACGGACCTATCATGGCAGAAATATCAGTGAAGGAACTCTGAAAACAGCGAGACCATGGCATCCATAACCGTACCAACGCATCTTGCATAGCCACCAAATCCCCACTCTTCCATCACAATCTCATCTGCATTCTTCTGCAGCGACGTTAAAGCATTCGGTGCTTCAGTCAGCACAAGCGTCGTTTCTTCTGGATTCGCAATCCGGAGGTCCTTGCTTCGCACATTTTTCTCGTCAAAAAAAGTGTGTTCCCAAATTTCTTTCTGCGCCTCCCAATTCACTATATATCCTTTCTCGACTGGGCGTCGAAACATCAACTCGTTCCAGTCTGTAACGTGGGTATTTAGTTGCGAACCCACGTAGACGCGATTTTCACGGGTCTTGGCAAGCGCGTTGGGAACAACAGAGCATGTAGATAGTGCCATTGTTTCATCTTCCGGGAGTGAATCAGGCGCGTAGCCAGCTTTCATCGTATATGCACCATTGTCAATTATGAAGGTCTTCTCAGGTAAAGGTTGAACTTTTACAATGGAAGCTCTCCCAGTAGAACGCGCTTTAGCGGTCCCCATATTTTTAGAATATATCTCTTTGTTTCCTCGAGCACGTAAATAATCAAGTCCACATAAGACCGCTCGACGTTCAAAAAGGGACACGTTGGTGTTGATGAAGTTGGAGAAGGACACGATCCGGAACTTTCTGTCTTCGGGATCGGAGATGCCGAGCGGTCAACTCCACAGATTAGGAAATATAGGGCTCGAGTTTAGGGCAGAGCTCAGCTGTTGAGCAAATAATACATAACTAGAGCAGCGCTTGTAACATTTACATCAGCATTGAATTTAAGAGACGTCGTGATCTTGACATCTACGTACCCCCGCTAAATATCTTAGTGCACTATCTCGTATGTCAACAGCTGAAGAACTTTGCTTCCTGTGATTCGATATGCTTGACTAGTATCAAGTGACAAAATTAACTCAAGGAAAATTTGGTTTTCGATGCATTAATCTCCATATTCAATAGAGATAAAGTACTTACTCGAGTCTTTAAATAAGTTCATTCTTGGGTTTTAAAGCGATTAATACGCCCATTGCTTATTCAGATATACATATATACATCCCTCTCTCTTTGTCTCTACCCACACAGTAAGGTTGAAAACTTGCGTCAGAACACAAACCCATGTCATAATAACTAATGGACATATGACTATATATCGATATGAATAAAAAGATATAGGTCTCATATGTACAATTTGGATTGACTTTTGCATATGACACCAACGTCAGCCGCAGGTGACCCCGCAGAGCCCTAACAGACGGCCCCGCAGTTCTCCAATCCAAAATTTCATCTTGAGTTGGTCGAGTCCTTATCACAACACACATCCGAGTAGAGCCCCGCCAGAATGTCAAGAAAGCTTCATATAACTCTTACAACTACTCTTACCCTCGTGGAGCAACTCCACCTAACTTTAGCTTCACCTTCCAAAAACCTAGCATCCACTGAGCTCTCGGGTAAAGATGTACTTCCCCTCCTCTCGGCATCGTCGACAGCCCTTAAATCACAGGTTACTAAGCTTTCGCTTTTGGCAATCACCTCCCCATTCACGCACTCTGCTGTGGGTTCCGTCCTGTCCGATCTGAATCAATCAGTCCTCCCGTCATTCGTGACAGCAGCTCTGCTTGTCACACCGACCGATCACACTAAAGCCTTCCAGGCTGAGGCTCTATCTCTAACAAAGATAGCGCTAAACGAATTGTCATCACTCGTAAGAGAGGTCCAGACAATTGCGGAGAAGAAGGAAGAAACAAATGGGCCCGGAAAGAAGAAGAAGGGAGACGAGTTACCGCAGTCGGAGAATGATGCCGTTACGGTTGCCACAGGACGCGTCTGGGATGTTTGCGACACTTTGATTAATCTTGCTTCGAAGGGTGTCGTTGGATTTGTGGTGCAGCGTGTGGAAGAATGGAGAGACCTGGTGCGGGACGCAGTGGAAGAGATTGACGAATGGGATCCGGATGAAGAAGGCGATGAATTCTTCGACGAGCTGCTGAGTGATTATGGGAAACAGAGCTCTGGAAAAGATAGAGAGGCTGAATCTGACGAAGATGAAAGCGACGATGAAGACAAGGTTGCGCTTCATGAATGGAAAAAGACCACCATGCGGATTCTTAAGCCCATCGCACAGATTTACCCTGCCATTATTACGAATCGCTTGAAAGAGGCCCCTAAATCTCTGTCTTCCATCGTTAACCGGCTGGAATCCCTCATGACGAACCTGCAGCGTATTCCGGAGCAAGTCGACGAGATAGCCGGAGCACTATACGAAGCGGACTTAGAACGATCTAAACAGTTTTTGAAACAGACAAAGGATTGTGCTGTTAAAGCCGTCGACTCGGTGATCTCGTCTTGGACGGAACAGGATGTGAACAACAGCCAGCCAAAAGCGGAAGATAAATTTACTACCTGGTCGAAGACGTGGCTGAAGGTGATGGACGAAGTTTGTAGGCAACTCGGTGACGCTAAGGAAGCGAAGTAATAACAAGTATAAATGTACTGCAGAGCTTGAATGGATGCGTTGCAAGGTAACCTGTTATCTAGTGTCGTCACTAGTAGGCATAAATTACTGAAATTTAAGACTACAAATATCAAACGAACTGTCCTGCACGGGTCTTTCCCCTTGTCCTTCACAACAACCAACCCAAGAAGCTAAAAATCAATCAAGAATACACTGGAGAAGGTAAAATTTAGCCAATATATACAGAACCACAACGCCATAGACGAATCTACGGTAGCTTTGGGCTGTTATTCAATACCCGGTAATTTACCTATGTATTCGAGTTATCTTCCGGTTCCCATTCACGAAGGTCTTCAGCAGATATCCGATCCTTTAACCAATCGAGGATGGCATCTGTTCCTTTGGCAACAATTTGCCAGCGAGGAATTCGAAAGCTATTACCCGCAACTTCGAACCTTCTCAGCGGCGATCCATTACCCCAGTTTTTACTGCAACCTTCGGCCCTCAGCAAGCCCAACTTTGGCGGAAGGACACTGACATTGTTATTGCCTATGTCAAGGACCTGAAGACCTTGAACGTCATCGAAATCCAGGCTGTCAAAGCGGTTATCGGCAGCAAGGAATGTCATCAAGCTTGGATAGGCTTGGCGGATGGAAGGAAGAGGCCCAGAAATGCGATTGTTCGACACATCTAGGAAGGTGAGAGAAGGGGCTTGCAGGTCGGCTAATACTGGCTCAAGAGTGGTCAAGCCAGTGGCACTCAAGTTGAGGATTTGGAGACTCGGCAGATTCAGCGATGATGGGAAGGGCGAAGCGCTATCTAGTGGATTGTGCGAAAGATCAAGATCCGTCAGATTAAGGGCGAGTAACCCGAGAGTCAGTGTCGGGATGCAGCGTAACTCATTGTGTTGCAAGTAAAGACATCTAACGTCATGCGGGTTTATGCGTTCCAGCTGATCCATATCCAAGTCTTGAATATCGGCGTACGACCTGTCGAGAACCCCTCCAGGTTTGACCTGCCACGTTCCTGTATAAGCCGGTGTTTCTGGCGCGAGAGTAAATTGAGTTGCGACAGAACCTTCATCGTCATCCGTATCCTGAGGGTCTGGCTCACACCGGTTTCGCAGGTCACGCTTCAAGTCCTCAGTGGTCATATTCAGGAACTTCCGCTCCCTGAGAGGGTTATTGGCTATGCGAAACGTGATGAGGCTATCCATCAGCCCCACTCTTTCGTCCAGTTTGGAGATATTATTTCCCGCCAGATCAATGTTCCGAATGCCCTTCAAGTCAACAAGTCCTTGTGGCAGGTCTGCTATACTATTATCCTCCGCTGACAGGGTTAGAAGTGCCTGCCAAGAAGAAACATTTGGCAAGCACTGAATGCGGTTGACACTGATGGTGAGAGTGTGTAGACTGGGAAGTTCCAACTTGTCATGAGAGAGTTTCGTCAAGGCATTGCCAGCTACATCCAAAGTTTGCAAAGTCGAAAGTCCCTTTACAGAAGTAGGTACCAATGTACCCTCCAATCGGTTCTTTGGAGCGCTAAGGTCTCTTAAGGGAAGCTTGCTTAGAGCTTCAAAAGGTAAGGATGTAAGTTGGTTATTACCAACTTTCAAGGTTCGTAGAGAAGTCAGATATGCAAGCTCATCTGGTAGTTCTGTGAGTGAGTTTTCGTGCAAATCTAAAACTTCCAAGCTGCTAAGGTTCTTTATGTCTGGAGGAAAATATCCCTGCAACTGATTTTTCGCTAGCTTGAGATCTCTTACAGATGTCATCTCCATGATGATTTGAATGTCTTGCATGCTTAGCTTGTTGTTTGAGAGATTGAGGGTATGTAGCCGCTGTAACCGCCTGAGCCCAATTGGCAACGAGCTCAGTAAGTTTCCATGTAAGTCGAGGAGTTCTAGCCCACCAAATTGATTCCCTCTTTCATCCGCATCCGGATCTTCTAGGTCGATATCTGGGAAAGCGGGTTCTGGGAGTTCGACAAACTCGTTATCCGCGGCAATGAACTTGACCAGGTCTACACTTTCGTACCATTCAGTGGAAGACTCCGGATCAAAATCATACATAGTCATGACTTCTTCTGGTAATGCTAGGAGTGACATAGCTGCAATGTTCAAATGGCCCGAAGACCGACCTGCTTCAAGACGCGTTCGAAGGAGCCCCTTGTTCGGATCCTTTGGCAGTTGATTGAATGGATCTTCAATGTTGAGATCATTCCAGGTACCACTAGATGAGACTTGGGGCTGAGGACCACCCTGAATTTCTGTTTTCCGTGCAGCTTTAGCCGTTGCGATGCTTTCCCTCAGTGCGCTCGACGACCTCGAATATTTTCTGGTCTCCATTTCATATTGTTTCTCTGCCGTCAAGTCATATGCCGTGGATTTAGTGGATACTGATCTTGGTGTCATTGTAGATGACCTTGGATTTGGAGGTAGTTTCGTCGGTGTTTTTCTCGTTTTCTTTATGTGAAGTGCTTCCTGGGAAGATTTCGTACCCGGGAGAAGAGTAGATTTGGTACCTAAGCTTGGACGAGGATCCGAGTGCGTACGTGTCCCATCACCAGAAAAGCTTGTCCTTAATGCAGACATCTTTAACCTAGAAGGACTTTCCGTAGCCGTCACAGAGTTTTGCTCAGTCGATGTGCTGCTGATATACAATGATTGGCGAGATCTTGAAGGGAGCCGCATTGCAGACGATGGGCGGGACAGGAAGTCACTACCCGTTTTCTGACGCGACGATGATGACCTGGAAGGAGATCGTGAATAGCTTGTCGTAGCGGATGGCGGACGAGATGGGGAGCGCATGGGGCTGGTTCCACCGAAGAAAGTAGATTGTCGCGAGGATCCGGGCGAAGGTGGGATTTGAGATAATGTTTCAATTGTACGTTCTGACAGCGAAGGTCGCGAACGACCTCGAGTGTCTGAATCGTCTACCGAGAGATCAGCCTCAGCCCTGAAGGAACCATCCAGCACACTATCGGTTTCCGATGTTCCACCGTCGCTTGTTCCAGTCTGAGAGACTTTTCTCTTTTGATGCAGGCCATTTTGAGGCTCCCTCGGCAACGAATATTTAGGGAGAGGCTTCTTGAAAACTGGCTCCTCGGAAGGTCTTCGCAGTCTGGCTGCATCGACACCGTGGTCCGTTTGTAGCTTATCGCGAGATGGTGAGGGCTTGATCGATTTAGAAACGGTAGATGTCGGCAGCGGTAGTCTAGAGGCTAAACGGGGAATCCCACTTGGTCGAGCAGAAGCTTTCTGTTGTTTGTCCATTTTCACATTCCTTGGAAAGTAGTCGATATGACTTGATTTGGAGGGTAAAGTGAGCTATTGCTATTGGATAATGTAACAGTTTTAGAAGTGGGAAAGGAGTCTCATGGTGTTTGTGCGGATTAGGAGAACTTGCAAAAACACAGGACAGAGAATCCTTCCTCAGCTGACACAGAAAGTGGTAGGTAATAGTGGTTGGTGAAGAGATTGAATGAATAGAACAATGTATTATATTCAGGGCAACGTGTCTTTCCCAGAGAAATTCCTATTAATTTTGTGATAGATTGTTTTGTCAAAATAATTATTGTTGTTTACACCATAGTTGGTGCCTGGGGCTACGATCCATATAGATTAGTCAAGCCATGTAATTGGCCAGGTGTATCCTTCAGCATCCCGCCGATGAACCCGCGACCGACCATTATGAAATCATTTCCGTCCAACCTTGGAAGGGTCCTCCTCAGAAATGTCCATGGCAACCTGGTTCCACGAGCCCCCATATTGGCACTCTTTGGATAAACCTGACTTTGAGGTCATACAATACAATATACTTACATGCTTTCATTGCGGCAAAAAATCAAATTGTGTAGACCTTGTATATCAAATAAAACATCATGTGCCCCAGATAGACTACTATATGGCGTAGTGCCTCGAGCAGGCATAATTTTCACCTGCAAAGAGAGTGGGTTCCACAGCATTGCTTCCGGACTTTCTGAGTGGCCACGTTGATGTTTAGAGTCCCTTCATCTCTGTTTACTGTCTTAGCGGTGTATTATAAAATCCAGCCATAAGATGGACTTACTTGAAGACAACCATGTACATGTGGAGTACGGAACATCATACTTTGTACTACATGGGTGAATCGTTAGAAGAAAAATTTCTTAGTTTCAATCAGAAACCCGTCTTCACTATTTTAAATGTGGCTCACAGATCTGGTAATCTAGATGACTCTTAGGAGAGTCAAGTTCTTTCCGCTTTCTCTCACAAACACGCACCTGGTCTAGTTGTTCATGTGCGTTTTCTATTATTATGATCTGATATACCTGCCCGGGCTTAACAGGCTTTAAGTTGTCTTTGGCTTGTCCACGCGAAAACATCAGGCACAGCTTATGCTATTGCTGCTATAAAGGTGGGCCTCGACTTGCATCTTGGGGGGAAAAAAAAAAGGAACCTTGTGTAATAAATGTGCAGTGGATTGAATATCTATATAAAATTGAATGTGGCCCTATGTACCCTTAACCTAGAGCACTTGTATGTAGCAGCGTAACTATCGTTAATAGTCCAGACCTTACTGAGCCCGTTGCCTCAGTTACAACCTTCTTGACCCATGGGGTTCGACTTCTGTTTACTTGCCCTGAGCGTCCATGATCTTCGCGCTAGCTGCATTCGGAGAGGGAGATTATAGCGCGCGGCTGGGCTCACGTGGGTACGGGAGGTTGGACGTGGTTGGACGAGGCAGAGGGATCGCAAGCGACTTCCCAGCCTTCCGATGTGCGAAACACCCGCCGCTTGCAACATCCTTAAGGCATCAAACAAACCTCCACCGTGCTCCTTGCTCCTCACATCACATCTACCCGTCTTCCTTTACATCCTACCTTTCCCCTTACCTCTCCCATCGAAGGCTTTTAACTTGCATTGTTGTTTTACTCAATTCGAGGCTCTCCCGGACCCATTTGTATTCTCCTGACTTTGACTTGAACGTGCCTGTACGGTCCTATCTCAGTGAATGATAACTAGGTGTCAAGCAGACTCGCATAAAATCGGTGCGACGGATCGATCAATTCTTAGGCGCTTCCAACTCCGCGAAAATAATAACTTTACTATTGTTTGCAAGGGCTGTCTGAAAAACAAGTCTTCCTTCATCAATTGGGTATTGACGTATCCTGTATCGTCTCCGGTATGCGCTTGACCGCCCTACAGAGTGGTCTGGTACAACTCATCAATCAGGACAATGCTAACTCATCTGTAGTGTGAGGATATATCCCCGCAGTTATAATTTAGCTTCTTCTACCATTGTTTCCACCATGTCACAAGACAACGAATTCCAGCTCCCACAGGGTTCTCTTGCACCTCCTGCAGAGATCACTGGTTTTGCTAGTCCCATTCAGCGTACAAGCCTCTCTGCTTCTCCACAAATAAGTATAAGGGCTGGGAGCCACACCTCACACTCAGACAAAGGAAAATTCCTTTCACCTCCATCACTGTCCTCGTCAGATATGACCCCACCACCATCATCACAAATCCCTGGAGCTCCTCTCCGACGATCAAGATCTCGATCTAGTTCATATCTTGCATCTCCACCTAATATCGAAAAGACGCTGTGTGTCGCGTATGGAGCTTCCGAAAATCTCCCCACTACTGATGACATTGATAATGCCGACGATTTGAAACTTCGTACGATTGCTAAAGAGCTGTTGGGTGTAGCCCAAGAGGCACGTATGTCAGCGCTGCATTTTAAATTGCAGAATAGTCTACTGTCATTAACAAGTAATGAGGCTATCAAACGCGCCGAGGTCGAACATCAATTGGCTAGAAGAGAAGTGGAGATTCTCCAGAGCCCTGAATATCGCCGTCGTCATACCGAGATTAAACCACTACAGCAGATCACCAACGTGGAATTGGAACTTGCTCTCAAACGTAATCAAGAACTTGAGAGGGTCAATGCTACTCTTGACCGAAGGCTTCGCCGAGCGAAGAAACTCATCGACCTCGAAAAAGAGAAGTCTGATCGGCTCGGAGAAGAGAATTCTCTGTTGAAGGGTCGCATCAGAGATAATCGAAAGCATCTTTCTTTGATGATGGAGCATGGTTCACTATCACCCAGCCCACAAACCGAGATCCAGACACCTCAAAGGAAATCTGATACTCACTTTGTGGACAGCAGCAGTCATCATATGACCGGGAATGAAAGCAATAATCCTTTCGCTGCTCTTCTAGCGGCGGACCGTGTTCTCAACAGGAAGCCTCCAAGTGCCACATCCACGCCAAATCGGAATAGTACACAGCACCAATTCACTAGTAGCCATTTGCGTGGTGCACACTCAATGTCTTCTCTTCCCATGACGCCATCTCGGTCTCGAGTAGCTCACCAAGAAAGTCAGTACTTTACTCCAAGCAAAGATTTTCAGCACGAGCATCCGGATAGGGATAGCACAATTTCCGCATCCGACACCGAGGAAGCTGAAACTGAAGAAGACGTCCCTTCTTCTCAGGTTGATACTATGGCAAACTTGCTCTGTCGCAATCCTTCGAGTAACCACCAGGGTGCTACGAGAATGCCAAACTTACCCAAGTCCAGCACTTTGCTTCAAACAACACTGTTTGGTCAGGTCAGGAAATCAGGTGTCGAGCGCCCATCTGGCAGTCTCAAACGCAAAGCAAGTTTTGATAGTGTGGCCGCGAAGAAATCGAAAGCGGACGAGCATGTGGGTCTCGGTATTGACACATGGAACAATATTAACCGTACATAAAGTCTATATGTGCACTCTGCTGCACTTCTGAATTTGGGCATATTGCGGCCTTGGCTGTCTCAACACTCGAGCGGGTCTTTCTATCTGAAGACAATCCCTTTGCTATCTTGATGTTCTTTTGATGTTCTGTATGTTCCATTCCAGGAATATCTATGAATGATGATTTGTAAATGAGCGGGTGAAACTGTGTTATATTGGCGCTTTTGGATTTCTTTTCTTAGTTGCTTGTATCTCATCGTTGAGACTCACATTGTTGCCGTCCGAAACGACTTCCTATTAGGTTGATATGCTATACTATCTAGGAATCTCTCAGGCTGGTATTGGAGAGGAACTAGATCTATCAAGTAGTTCGCAACAGTGCCAATAACGGAAACTATACAGGGAAAAATGAGTTATCGGTATCAACAATGCTAGTTAGGCTTGTATTAGGTTCAAGTTTTACTTACTAAGCATGTAGCGGAGTTGTAAATGTGCAATATGGAGATTGATGATGGTAGACACTTAGGAGAAACTCGATCTTGGCTCGAGGCAAACCATTTATGTAGAAAGAAAAAATTGCTCACGACGAAAATCTCTGTGCTGAATTAATCCTTAATGAACCGTACTTGGTTCAGACTATGAGGTGTAGTGAAGGTGATAAGGCTTGGGACCCTTTCCGGATTTGGTAACCAGGGTAGGGCTTTTCGCTAAGCGAGGCCAGCGCGGCTCTGCGCGGTTGGCCACACCAAAAAAGTTCCACCCATTGTTGAAGAGGAGTTTTTGAGATACGACCAGCAACCACCCACGACGACGACGACAATCTCCCGGCCTTGATCCCCATCCGTCACAATGGTGCGTTTTTTTTTATCCTTCGCTGTCTCGAATATCCTTACAGATCAATAAAAATTGATTTGGAGTTTCCTTTTCTACAGTGGAAGGCCAATTGCTGATGAATTACGATGATATAGGCGATCAAGCACAACAACCAGATTCAGAACCAGCGTAAGTGAACCTGCATGGTCAAATCTTCGACATCAGGGGAATAAAGGGGAGGGCAAAAGTTTTCTCTGAGAATGAATGAACTGACGGCTATTCATAATAGACTTCCGCAAGGACTGGCAGCGTCGTGTGCGCGTGCACTTCGACCAGGTACGCTCTCGAAATTTACCCATCCGAATCATATCATGAAGGACTTGTTCAAGTTGTCTTGGGGATATAAAATGGTCGACTGACAGTACGATTCTGTAGCCTGGCCGCAAGCACCGCCGTCGTGAGGCCCGTCTCGCTAAGGCCGCCGCTGTTGCTCCCCGTCCGGTTGACAAGTTGCGTCCCGTTGTGCGGTGCCCTACCGTCAAGTACAACCGCCGTGTCCGTGCTGGCCGTGGTTTCACTCTTGCCGAGCTGAAGGTAAATTCGTCTCTTTTGGTGGATACAGCGGAAAAATGGCTGTGATGCCGGTTTGCTGGCTGGGTTTTTCGAGTCTTGGATGGACGCTTACGTGGGATTTTGCAAAATTTTTTAGGAAGCTGGTATCCCCAAGAAGCTCGCTCCTACCATCGGTATTGCCGTTGACCACCGCCGTGTCAACTACTCCAAGGAGTCGCTCATCGCCAATGTCGACCGCCTTAAGGACTACAAGGCCCGCCTGATCCTCTTCCCCCGCAAGAGCGGTCAGTTCAAGAAGCTTGACTCTTCTGCCGAAGAGGTCAAGGCTGCCAAGGCTGCATTCGCCGCCGAGGGCAAGACCGAGGGCTATGCTACCAACGTTGGTGCTACTCTCCCCATCAAGAACCTTGCTGCTGAGGAGGCCGTCACTGAGGTCAAGCGTGACGACCTGCCCAAGGGTGAAGAAGCTGCCTACCGCCGTCTGCGTGACGCCCGTAGCGAGGCTCGCTACAAGGGCATCCGGGAGAAGCGTGCTAAGGCCAAGGCTGAGGAGGCTGCTGCCGCTAAGAAATAAATGTGATTCACCGTTATGATGATCGGGTCTATTTTCAAGTCAGGGAATAGTGTACTGTGGCATGGCGTGGCGCCCCTTTTCTCGAATTACCTTTGTCCTTAAAAAAAGCTCCGAACCTCTCGAAATGCAAATGTCCCAATTTCATGTTCCAAAGACTGGGTCTATTCCACGCTTTCACTAGAGGGTATGCTATAATGCTGCATCTTGATTCCTCGGAGTGTGTGGGATCATTGGGCCCATATCAAACGATATCCATTACTGTTAATCGTTTGCATCACACCGGTGGCCTGGCCGTCATTTGGAGGCAGGGAGCACCCAGGATAAATATAGAAGGGTAACCTGATGCAGGCACTGGTAAGCTAGCTCTATTACGGAAATGAATCTTTGTATTTTGCCGTTAAAGTCTGTAATTTCCCCTTTAAGTAACTTGTTTCCGAGGTCCTCTCCCCATACTCTTTATTGACATGGTTCCCATTCCTTGAGTTTAGCGAACGTGAACTTGTGTCTTACGAGGCCTCATTCTTCGATTCAATACAAGCAAACCAATGTATAGTGGAATGTTGATGCTATCCTCTTTACCATCCAGGTCTTTGATACGATCGTTAATGACAGTTCGGTCCCATTAACATGTCCAACTACCGTCTTGCCTTCCCCCCAGAAACCGACTTCCTAGCATCAACACCGAATAAAGCAGTTAAAACACTCTCTGTAGCTTGTACTATTGTGTCGGTATTGACTTCACCCGCTGCGCCTATTCGACTACTCTGGTTCTCGTTCAGGATTGCGTGGAATAGTCTCTTAGCATCTTGTTCTATTTTCCTTCCCGCACTGCCATTGATTTTGGATGGGGCAGAAACGCTGATTCCTGGCACCAGCTGGGGCTCGCCTGCCCATTCGTCGAGGATCAGTTCACATGAAAGGTAGACTGTAAGTGGGGGTTCACTTTTCGACTCAAACAGCATCGTGGTACGCTCGAGGTGTGGTAATATTCTGCGCAGGTCTAATACTGGAAGAGTGTGTATATTGGGCTTTTGATTGTCACCTGGCTTAGCAGTATCAGTTGAGCCCCTATGACTAACAATTAGTCCTCGAGATTGGTCTTCTAGCCGTGACCAAAGTTGGGCACGTGAGATTACGGCCTCCCAATATCGGTTGATACCCCAACAAAGACCGGATACATCCAAATTTAGGAGGGGGTTCGCTAGTCTCGAACCGATCCACTGTCGCAAATACACCGGTACGCTGCTGTCAGCGTTCAAGGTGCGCGTCGACACCGAGACGGAGAGTATAGACTGTGTTTCGGGATTCGTTTCATAGTTAATGGATAGGCTGAGGATGTTAGAAGGGAACGGGGATTGTGTAGACAGTTCCAGGGTATGTTTTTCCAGATGGAGGCGTGATTCCGACCCGCAGTGGGTGCTCGAATGGGTTCTGAGGTTCAATGGGGCGAAAATTGTTAAAAATGGCTCGGTTTTGGACAGTGCGTCAAGAGCAAAGGGATTCACCGCAAGAGGCTCTTCAGGGGCTATGCGCGGGCTCGTTGTAGAGAATGGAAGTAATGTAGAGATCAGAGACGACATGGACACATCGTGTGAGCGAGGCTTTCCAGGTGTTGCATAAGAGTGAGAGGGGTCTTCAGCTAATATTGACCTTTACAGGGGTCAGTTCATTCTTTTAAGACCACGAAGTCTGAAGGACTCACGTAAGTCTACTCAGATCCCACGCAGTATTTTCTCCATAAAGGCTCAAGTTGTTCGAGCAATTCTCCAATTCGGCAATATCATCCTTGATTTGCTTTAGTTCAGCGGAAAGTTCCTTTTTCAACTTCCGTTTTTTCAAGACAGGCTCAGAAAAAAGTGCTTGGTCCGTATTTATGGCAGAGTCAGATGAATCTTCCTCTCCATCACCATAGTGGACACTTCTTAGTTTTGACGGGCTCTGTTCTAAATGATCAGTGGTTCGTCGCTTCCCCCAGTTGCGACTCTGGGCAGTTGGACTACTGCTTAGTAACCCTTTTGGCCGTGCAGGCGGTCTCTCTAGGCCCAGTTGCGTAGGTGTTGGAGGGAGGTCGGGTTCCTCAAACCCTTCATGCAGAGCAGATGGATTCAGGCCTTCATGTGGATCGGTTTCACCCGTTGCATTACTCAACTCAGACGCCAATTGATCCTCTGGACTATCTGCAAGTGTTTTCCCTGGCCTGTTATTCCGTAACACCATCGGAGAAAGGAATGACAAATCCGAAGGAAGAATTCTCCTTGAGACTCGTCTTGGAGGGACTGCGAACGCTTGAAGACCACTTGACCGCCTGCTTGGTGAGTTTTTGTCCGACCTTCTGCTTGTATCTGAGGTCAACGATGGCCTAAGGGCTTTTCTATCGCGTAATCCAAATGCTCTCGATTCAGCTTGAGTTTGCAATTCCTCTTGATTCGTAAATGTATATGAGCTCCTTGTCGGTGACCTGCTCTTTGCGTGCTGCAGAGTGTCGGGTTGCGACCGCGCTAAGCTCGCCATCTTCGGGACCTGGAATGATGCGCGATCAAGTGAGCGCCGTGAACTGTCACTTTGATGGGGTTGTGGGTTCAGTTTTGTCGCAGCGTTGTATTTGTTGTTTTGCGTCGACCAGAGGAGAGAAGACCAATGTTTTAGGTACCTATTGAGTACACCTTACTTCGGAAAGCCATGCAATAAATAATTTGTTTAGATTCACCTTGTAGGCTTGCAAAACCTCGGTTGAGACTTTATACTGAGCAAGAATGACGCTCGACTCAGACTTGCAATAAGCCTTTGATCGCATTCTACTCTGTACTTCGAACGGGAAACCATACCTAGGTGTTTGCATTGTTTGCTCAATGACATAATGTTCCCCTTGGAAGTAGAAGAGGAACATTTATTCATCTCCAATTCTTACCGACAAGGAGGCCCGGCAACATGGAGCGTCTCTTTGTGGGTGCAAGGCGGCCAATACTTAGGACGAGTTTCTGCTTATGTTGCTTGCGGCGTAATTTACCTACAAACCAGACCCGCTTTATTCCTGCGCCGACATTATCTATCAAACAATATGTTCCCTCCCCATCTACTCGACGAACAGCCAGTCATGCACATACCAAACATCAAGATGCGCCAGCGGACATGAATGGCTCTGGTCCTCCTCAAGCCCATCCGTTGTCGGGCTACTACGATGACATTCTCTCATTTCGCTCCCCTTACCGACGTCAAGCGACTTCCTCGCGCCCTATTCCCGAGCGCCCCGATAAGCCGTCGCCATCTTCAACAGTTGAACCTCAATCGCCGCAGGACAAGATGTCTATTGTTTTTGGCACTCCCCTTGCTGGTCCTAGTCGCTCTCCACGTTCCGGTCAAATACCACCAGAATCTATGTGGAAATCTATAAATGGGGTGGCAATACCCCCGAGGCCAGAGGAACCTGACAATTGCTGCATGAGTGGCTGCGTTCATTGCGTATGGGATGATTTTCGTGATGAAATGGAGGAGTGGGCCGCAAGGCTCGAGCAGGCTAAGGTCAAATTCACTTCCAAAGGCCCGACAATAGATATGCGTCACGCCCCAAGGGCAGAGGTTGTTTCTTCGAGCACGAGCATGGATGATGATGGAGGCGGCAGTGAGACGAATTGGGCTACTCCAAACCAAGCGGACGATCTATTTGCTAGCATCCCGGTTGGGATTCGAGAGTTCATGAAGACGGAGAAAAAGCTGAAACAAAAACACCAGAAGGAAGAAGGCAAGGCATGAGCCGGGTAAGGTAGTCCTGACCCTATTTCCTCTTCATTTCCTCCCAGCATATACCCTACATTGTTTAAGCTTGTGAGTTGCTTCTATTATCTCTCTTGGGTCTAGTATATAGAGAGGCGTAGATCTTGATGTATATATACAGGCAATGACGCAATGAACATACTAGTGATTGAGAAGGAAGAAGAAATGACATTTCTTCCAATAGTCTCTGTGCTCTTCATTTTACAGTCCTTGTATGGAAGTAAGTAGAGTGCGCAATAGCACTACGCATTTTATTGACCTATTTGAAGTAGTTGTGTGCTTTGACAATAGATATTACGCCAAGACCGAAATTCCATCATCGCTCCATATTTCCTTCCATCATCCCCACTTGCTTTCAACTTTCCTGGCTGTACAGATGTTTTCCTCGGCCCCTCTATCCACTTGAGAAACAACTAGATAAGTCGGTGCAAGTTCATGACCTTCCCTCATGAGGCCATTGATGCTCGAGCACCCGCACCCGTGCGGCAATGCGAAGCTATACGGTACGTACTGCGCTCTTCCTAAGCTTTCGCACTCTCCTTTAAAGCGAAACTCACTGTTAAGGCTAGCCACTGCACTTTGGGGATATCAGGCACTTTACCACGTCAACAATAGATCTTCACGGATGGGTCTTGCCCCATTATACCTGAGCCAATCCTACCAAAAACGCACATTTACAACTCGTTCCTCTACCGCACAATCAACAGCCACACGACCCGGAACCTTAGCTGTAGTAGTCCGTATATCAGAGCCGGAGGTTGGGCGGGTACTAGATTTGGGTGCTTTAGTTCCCTATTGTACGATCAGCACAGACTCAGCTCCGGCGCGTGTTCTTAGCGGGATCCCGAAAATGTCCTAGGAGACCTCCATCGCAGAGCCGAAACACCAGGAATTGAGCTCTGTACAAGCAGATGGATCATTATACGACGGTGATAAGCTACCGTTGAGGATGGGCGATGTCAAAACATCCATTAGTGTGGGTGAATCGCAAGATGCTAGCGGAGTTCTTCCCAACGAAGACGACTACAATGGATTCGCAAGGCGCTTCTGCAGTTTCCGAAATCCACGTTACATGCCAACTTCGTTGAAAAGGGCCTATAGAACTTAAAGCTCGATTCGTTAACCGGGATGACGGCGTCCATGATTGCTTCGTGAAATGCACCATTCAGAATACGTCTACAGTTATAACCACGGATGGAGCAGGATCTTCGAAGGTAGGCTACAGACTATTTAAAACTCGAATGGGCCTTATAAGCTAATTCCCGTCAGGCTACAGCAGAACAGCAGGCTTTGTTGGTTCTGATCTCAAGACTCCACGCAAACGGCTCATTGCAAGGACTCAACCTGTTGAGAGATGAATCACAATATCTGCAATTACCAATAGACGGTGATATGTCCATTATTATGCTTAGAGCATTAAGGAACCTTAGAAGAACAGTCAGCCGCTTTCCCACGACGAAGCGCAGCAGGCGGCGAATGGGGGTTTCTACCTCCGCAAATCGAAAGAAGTTTAATGAGCAAGACAATATAGATCAGTCATTGGACTTGCTTGAGGGTAGGTTACGAGACCAGCAAGGAAGGTTGCCAATCAGCAAGAGAAAGGATGAAATACTGGGTCTTGTTAAAAAGAATACATGCCCTCATTGTAGCAGACACTGGCACCAGCAAGTCAACACAAGTACCTCAAATACTGCTCGATGATGCTATGATTAAGGGCAATGGGGCCGAATGCAATATCCTTTGTGTTCAACCCCGTAGGATGGCAATTACTCCACTCGCTCGGCGGGTTGCGAAAGAAAGAGGGGAGACACTTAAGTGCTCCATAAGATATCAAATTCAATTCGATTCCCAGCTCACCAAAAGACTGGGCTCTACGACGTATTGCACCACAGGTTTTCTCCTGAATATGTTGCAATCTTTGCCCTACCTGGGTCGCTTTTCCCACATCATACTTGACGAAGTTCACGAATGAGCTCTTGGTCTTGATCTACTCATGCTCTTCCGAAAACAATTTGTCGATCAACGCCAGGCACTCAAGGTGCATGCGCCGGCCACTTTGCCTTGTACTTTCAGAATGAATTAAGCGATGGAACTCGCTTGCCTGCTCCACACATTCATGTCCCGGGCCGCACGTTTCCTGTTGGTAAAAGTTACCTTGATGAGACTATCGAATCTTTACTCAAGTTCTATTCGCCCCAAGACCTGTCGATGTTAATCGATGAACCTCAGACAGCGAAGTATCCCCTCGGTTCTCTTCTTTCCGAATTACCCCTCGACCCATGCCGCGCAGAATTGGTCTTGACGGTGTCATATTTGGCTGCCTCGACCCCCTTTTCATTCTCGGAGTAATTGGAGGCGACCAATCTTTGTTCTACGTACCGGCGGACCGAGGAATACGTAAAGAAGTGCACAGGACTCGTGTAGAATTTTCTAAAATACTTGGAGTGACCACCTCAGCGCTATTAACGCCTACAAGGCGACTTGTGACGTCTGGTATCGAACCGGTCGCGCAAACGTGTTACAGTTTGCAGTATCAAACCACATACGCTTCGATCGTGTTTGCGAAGCACTGCAGGCTGCCCGTCATACACTTGAATTCCTGGTTAAGAAAAAGCTTGTCCCCTAGCATGAACGCCTGGATGAGCAATTCTAATTTGGAGGCTCCGACCTGAATGCAAATTCGTGGCGCACCCCACTTATAAAAGCTCTACTATATCATGTCATGTATCCCAATCTCGCAGCGCCTTCGTTTGTCTCGCGCAGACGCTATTATACAGAGACGGACACTATGACGCACTTGTCACCCTTGTCTGTCAACTTCGCTGGGCGGCCAAGAAGCTTTTTCATCTTCAACTCTAAGAACATTTCCGGGGACACGTAGATATAACACCGCTTGTTGCTTGCCTCTTTGGAGTTTGGGGGGGCGTTGGCACCAGGGGTGCGGCGGCAAGTTATGCATGGACTCATGGCTGGACAAGTCCAGGCCAATGAAAGGACGGGAGGTGATTGCAGCCAGGGTTTTTGATAGAGCTGCGAAAGACCCTGCAGATGGTACGCTAGCCGCCTTTTCCTTTTCTATCAAGCTATTAGCTAAACATTCGATAAATAGGCATTCCGCCCTAAGCCGCTCGGAAGATGATTTATCTGCCAAGGGCCAAGACCCTGACTTTAGCGAATCACGCGATCTGCTCCTTGACACGATATCAAGGAATTCGATCGAAATCCTTGAGCAGGATGTTGATCCCGTCTATTCCAATCGCAGCCACACAATAAACATAATATACGATCGTTGGTCAGAATAGCTGTACCACTGCTCTACATATCATAGAAATAAATAGATAGTGAATAGAAACACGTTAGTCTGTTTAGACGGATAAATAAAATAGATAAAACCCAAGTTGTCCATTATAAGGCAAGCCATACGAAGCCTCCCAATAGCACACATGAGAGGATAAAACGGTGATAATTCTGCCGCATCCTTCCGCCTAGTTATCGCAAATTGTCATTTGCAGATTGATTAGGATAATAAACCTCTGGAGAAGAGGAAAAGCAAAAGAGACGTGATTACCGACATCATGTCAATATCTAAGATCGAAACAGATGTTATCTTGAACAAAGCAAATGTTGCTTTGGCACGCAGTCAACGACTCGTCGCCTCATGGCTACCACCGAAAACAGCAGAGGAGCAAGACACAAAATCCGAAGAGGAGATACAGCGAGAAGAGGATGAGATTTTCACTGCCATGCCGGAAACGTATGCCTTCATTTTACTTACTCTCAGTGTGCACCTTTCCTTTTTGCTTTTTTCTCTCTCTTTCTTTTCTGTGTGGTATCTACGTATAGTATGTGAGTAATGCTAATTAGATTATGGCTATAGTCTAGGAGTCGGAGCGCCCCTTCCTTCTAAAGCAGTGGATGGGAGTTGGAATCGCACCGAACTTGGCACCAATGACAAATTGCGGAAACAGCTTCTCGGAAGGAATTACAAAAAAGTCATGGCAGAGAAGAATGCGGCAGCGAGTCGACAACCGGTTAAAGCCGGAGGAAGCTCATCAGGTGCTAGCTCTTTCGCAAGCCAGATCCAGACTACAGTGAACGACGAATGGGACGATGAGGAGGAAGAAGGGCGAACGGCTTTGGTTGGGAAGAAGAATTTGAATAGGAAGAGAAAAGCGGAGGCCAGTCCAAAGGCGCTTGAGCCTTTTGATCGCGATTATAGCCAGAGAGGAAATCAGGGTGACGATGATGGTGAAATATTAGTGAAGCAAGGAAAGTCTTCTTCACGACCATCACCCCGATCAAAAGGGAGAAAGAAAGCTACAAGCTTTCTAGATGAGGTCCTTGCTGAGCGGTCAAGGAAGAGGAAGAACTAACTCCATCAGCTGTTCGAGTTCTCTTAGTCACGAGTCTAATTTCAATATACCCTATTGCTTGGTTGAAATAATAAATCGATAGATGTACAATATACAAAGTAGAGTTATATACAAATTTGCAGAATCACATAATCGCTTCTTTGATCTGAAGGACCGGCCTCACTGGTTAGATCTACGTATACCCAGACTATATATACGGTCAACCAGATATCAACATACATTCTCGGTTCTTAGCCATACTCAAGAACTTTTCACTCCTCCCAACTTGAGGGCATATGATATATGGCAGATGAAATCGGGGTTGCTTCACGCGTTAACATCCACAATCATTTGATGCTATACACTGGTACCATGCTGGCGAAAGGATAGTAGGCGCTGGTTCAAGTTGAGTAAAAGAAGGGGACATTCATCGTCCCTTGGAAGTCAGATCGCCAAAAAATTGTATGATTGTCGGTCCATCCAAGAATTTAGATAATCAAGAGAATACAGATATTGAGGCGATCATTAGGGGATACGCGACACCACAAGATTGGCCATGCACTTGTTCCTTTGTTCGCATAGCGTGTGTCAAGCTCGGCAAAATCGAAGATGAATACGTAGTAGGTCTCGGAGTACACTTCCTCGTTCGAGACCAGAGCCTTGGAAATGGAATTGTCAAGCGCGAGAAGTAGAGCCAGGTGACTCAAATCGACCTTACGTTTACTCCAATCGCTTTCGCTTTCGATCATCAGTCAACGAATGCTGATCCTCGTCAGGTCTTTCAGCGGTGTCAGCCGGGTTCAGCAATGAATGAACATTACTAGCCATGCTCGACCGTCGTGTTGCAGGCAAAGATGATTCGTGTCGAGGGAATCTCGGACCTAGTGTCCAACCATTATCGGCGACAGATGTGGGTGTTGTTTGGTCCGAATTCAAGGGTGGGGTGGCATGACGGGAGGTATCCTGCAGGCGTCGTGGCGCCCCCATTTCATACTGTGCCAGAACTTCTCTTACTTGCTGGTCACTTGAAGTTGGGGTTCGATGCGGGGACGGAGACCAGGGAGCTGTTGCCGTACCAGGCTGATGAGCCGATGGGAATGGAGACACGCCAGGAGGCGGCCAGCCATGCTGTCGAATGTCCGCAGATGTATGTCGACGAGCCAAATTAGGTCCCGGCGGTGATGAAACGGATGAAAGAGGATGAGGCATCGGCTGCTGTGGAGGAACAACCGTCGGGACCTGAGGGCGGCTGTAAGTCGGCGAAGAATTTGCCGCACCAATTGAACCATATCGACGTGGCGATACAGCTAGATGTGAAGGCACAGGGGGGCGAATCATGTTAGGCCTAGCATCCAGCATCGATGGTCGTCGACTATCTTCCTGTGGTACTTGGCGCGGAGACAGAGGTGGACACGGGTCGACCGACACAGTAGGAACATAGGGTTGTCGGATAGATAGATACGGATCTGGAGCATGTTCAAGAGCTCGCACGCTGTCGAGGTGTTTCTCCAGTTCTGCCTGCATGCTGGACACTAAAAATCATCAGAAACCATCTAAACATCTAGCAATTTGTTTGATACATGCGATTTTACTCACCATCTCGGTACAGAAGGCCTTCACGGTCCGGAATCATACCTTGAAGAAAGCGTGAAATTGAATGTGTCCACTGTTTACTTAGGTGATTAGCGACAACAGCCATTCTTGGCATGATACGAACCCCGGTAGAGGGTGAAACGTACATGATAGCACCTAGTTAAGCTCTCCGCCATAGATAGACATCTTGCATTAAGTGCCGCGTTGCCTTCTTCAGCACGAGCCAGACGGTTGTGCATGTCATACAGTGTATGCTCCAAGTTCATCAGGCGGGCCTCCGTGGCATCGGGGACTGGTTCAGCTGGAGTGCCAGGTTGGGAAGCAGCGGCTTTATGGCCCGGAAACGAGTCGCGATGGATCAACGCATGCCGAGATGCTCGCCTTTTGATCTCCCGTAACCCAACCAGATCACCACGTTTGAAGCTCCCATTTCCGTGTTTGAATTCCCAGAGGGCCGAGTCTGGCGATCCGGTATGGAAGACATCGCTCACTAAGACCCTCATGTATGAGCAACAGTACGAGAAACAAAATGTAGTTACTAGCGGATGCGCATACCTTTATGAAACCCATACATGTTCAACTGTCTCACGAAGGACGAGATATTGGTATGTTTAAAGTATTGGCTAGGAGGTAATTAGCAGGTAGGCAACTAGCGTAGGATGAGACAGATGAAAAACTAACGCAAGGACCTTGGAAAATTCGGAAGTAGGCGACATGACAAAACTATCGTTGGAACTGGACCAAGATATCAAATGCTGGATGTTAGGGTCCTCTAGCATACTGTTAGGCGCGGTTAGCACGCATTCTTCTGAGGACGGCTCCAACAAAGCATTCGGGACAACTGTAAGCGACAAGGTACCGGGGAACATACTTATACAGCTTATGGATAAAGGCAGTTTGCACGACTTTAGGCTGCTGAGCTGCGGCTGCAGCTCCGATGGCCTGGACAGGCACTGCATGATTGTTCATGTTCCCAGTTTCAGCAGAACCATTCGAAGTGTTCATAAGGTTTGCGACCGTTCGATCATTATCGGAACTGTTGTGGGCAGAGGGCCCAGCGCCCGTTGTCGCTGTTGAAGCAGATGGAGTGACCTCCATAGGGTCACCCGTCAGCAGACCGGAAGATGGAACGGAGGAAGAGAGGACGGGGAGCTTTCGCGTCTTGCCTGGCGCATCTGTAGCACCAGAAACTACGGTAATTCTAGACGGGGGGTCGGCGAGACCAGTCATCTCGCGAGGCAGAACAGGGGAAAAGGGCTCCGGCCAAGGGCCGTAGCAGTGAAAAGGTAAATAAGATTGCAACAGTTTCTGCGGAAGGTAATGCCGATAGACAACGGCGTAAAAATAGGTCAACGATAATGTCGGCTGATGGCCACTCGTGGACGACAGGCGAATGTGGGAGGGTAGATGGTTATCACGGTGTCTGGGCCAAGAAGGCGCTGATCAACGCTCAAAGGGTCTCCGCTCCCCGAGTCATCGCGAGTCTGTCCTTGGATCTATTGGTGTCAATGGCGAAAGTTTCTGAGATTCTCAGTGCCTAAGTGTCATATGTTTCTCACTTTCTTTTTCTTTAACCGCGATTTTTTTCGATGACTTGTCTCTCTTTTTCTCTCTTTCCCTTTTTTTTTTGTTCCCTTTCTTTAGGTGCTTCTCCTTGTCCTAGCCCACTAGGAGACCGGAAATACAGGCGAGCTCTGCGGTGGTGAAAAAAGAATGAAGAAAACTCGACCACACAGAGAGGCGTTGAGCAAATCGCAGCGATATAGGAATTGAATTTGTAGGAGACTGCTAGTTGCTGAATAGCTTCTTTTTTCTCATAGGCCGGGTGTTGTCCTCTGTCCAGAAGCTCGGAAAATGACCAAACGGAGGCGGGAGCTGCCGATTGATTGTCTTTGTTCCTGTGTTGCACTTGCAAATCAATATAATTAGATATATAATTGGAGAGAAAAAAGAAAATTTAAATAATGAGTGGAAAAGGTCAGAGGGGGGAGGGAACCAGGCATGACTGGAGGGAATCCCAAAGAGGAAGAGAAGGAGAAAAGTAAAAGAAAAGGGACCTAAGGCAATGATTGAAGAAGCATGCATGGATCACGGGAAGGTCTGGAACCATGCACGGAGCCGCAGCTGTAGAATCACCCTGGTCCCAACAAACACCGCATCTCCCGATTCGGAATGTTATACAGACTGATGGAAACAATCAGTGCAAGGTTGTTTATTATTAATAAATTCTTTCTGTGTGCCCTTTCATAACATTCCCAAACAATATTCCATCTTTGGAGGCCATTCACCGTTTCATCTATCAATCTGAACTACCCCTAATTTAGTGACCAACAGTTACAGTATGGATCCTGAAGTACAGAACGTTCTCAGGCAATTCAAAGACTTAAACTCTACTGCTGCTCGACGAGCTGTGTAAGCGAGGAAAAGAAAAGAGAAACAAGAAGAATCTCTTCACTCTCTCCCCACCGTATAAATAACTAACTAAATGTCAACACCAATAGATACTATCATCTCCTAGAGCAGATGTATCCTCATGAATGGCGTGATGTGCGTGATCGCATGAATCAGGTTTCTTTCCAAAAGGACATCTTGGGCAGCTTGCCCATGGAAATCGCTGTGCAGATTGCCCAGTATCTAGATTTGTCGGATAGTTATATTCTTCGAAGAGCAGGTGCTCCCTTACTCAGCAGCCTACCATTTAACTGACGTGGTTTGTCAGGTCTCCAAAAGATGGCATCTTCTGCTGTCCTCTGGGTTATTCCGCGATTCTGTGTTCCATCGATACATCGGACACAGTTGCAGCTCCATTGCACTAGAATCCCCAGATGCCTTCAGACAGTATGCCAAACAGAGAATCCGCTTGGAGCGCGGGCAGCCGGTTTTTGAAGTCCACGATTCCCCATGTTTGCCAATACCAAGGCCAACTGGCTCAAACGGTCTTGAGTTTTCGAATGGGAGGTATGCATGGATTGAAGATGCCATGATCTTTGTCCATGACCTCCACTCGAACACAACGCAGAGCTTCTGCACACCGAACCGAGATTCCTTCACTGTGCTACGAGTCTCCAAATCCGTTGTAGCAGCAATTACTCTGCGTGGGTAAGCAAAGATGTATCCGTCTTATTCCACTTCTTTGACCTGGTTGGCTAATGCAACGAGTTGTTGCTCGCTGGAATTCAAGGTTCTGTCATGTCTGGAGTCTTCAAACCGGCGATTACGCGTATTTCCGTCTGCCATCACTGCACTGTAAGTACTTTGTTGTCCGTGGAGTAAGTGTCGCCATGGTGTTCAACGCAACCATGGCTAGCGAGAAGGACTACATTATATATTGGGAGCTTGACTCCCGTATTGCACGCACGTTCCAAGTTGCAAACGAGTTAGCATATATCGACATGAATTGTACCGCAAGTACTATGACTACAGTTCACCTCGAGAAAACCCTGGAACCCGATACACCCGTACACACCCATACCTATCCCATCAAGTATGCTCAACTGCGTGTCATAAAATATTCACTTAAAGACACTGCCGATGCTAGTTGGCCCTCGTCTTACACCATGGACCTAACCTCAATCGCGGACCCAGCTTGGCGTATGGAGATAGATGACGCTCTATCCTTCGCGTTTGGGAATACAATGGGTATTCTATCGACACGGTCAAACAGTTGTTTGACAGAAATGTCTCGTGCGATCGTTGTTATCACTTATCACCAAGGGACTGATCAGGTTCGCGTCAATGCCGTGCCCGCAGAGAACGCACCGTTTATCCCCTTATGCATGGCATCTGTCGACAATAACGTTTTGTACTATATCAAAAACGACAATGGTAAACCTAAGATCTGGATTTCCAATCCAGATACTATAGTCGCCCACCGCCCTGCCAAGTTGATGGATCCTCAGTTACCAAGGGAGGCCTCGGATAGGGTCTATTCATATGGTACTAACTTCACTCTCAGAGGGGACCGTGATTTCATTATGATGCTTGATCAGAATGGATTGAAAGTGTGGTGCTTCCAAGAGAACATACATGTACCCGGCGCTATGCCATTATAAACAACCCGGCGAGGTAATTTTGAGTCCGGTGCGACGAAGTAGTAAGAACAGACGGTGCGGCCTATATGTCCCCGTTTTGCTGTCGAATTCCGAGACGCGCTTTGTCCTCACTTTGTTTTTCTTCTTTTTTTCTTTACCATGTAGAATTTCTTTTATCATCACCACAAGTACAAATGCTCTCTGCCTTGCCTATGGTTGGTAGTAACTATTAGGAATCCTAGGCTCCCCAAACAGGTGAAACATCTTAGGCATAAGGGTAAAGAATACATTGACAAAGAAAAGTAACCTAGAAATTGACGAGATACAAGGACCGTCAATGAATGCTCTCTATAGATAATGCCCCCCTTCCAGCCACCCACTTCCTCCTAAATTTTACCTCAAATCTTCCTTGCTAGCCGGCTTCATCATTGCCTATATTCCAGCGGCCCATCTACTGTGCAGAAGGAAAACAATCAGTTAGCAAAAGACTTAGTGAGCATGGCCTCCGCATCGTCTTCCGAGAGATATTTGCTTTTCCATATATCGAGTCACCACCGACACCGACACCTTTCTCAACAGAAACCTACAGAGCACCCACAAGCGAGAATAATTTGAAGAATCTAACACGACACGGAGCTTAAATGCCAAGGGTGAACTCGACACCCACGTCGATTTCGCGGGCCATCTTGACGACCTTCGAGAATTGAACAGACTTCTCAGCGGCATTCTGAAGGTCCTCAATAGAGAAGATCTTCAGGCCAGACTCATTAAGCTGCGAGGAAAATATCAGTACATCTATAATCTTTTGAAAAACAGTCGGGAAATGCATAATTCCATACCAGCTTGTGGGCCTGCTCCATGTTGGTACCCTGCAGACGCGCAACAATAGGAGTACGCAAACCCATGTCGTTCACAACATTGATCAGGCCTTGAGCGATGGCATCACACCGAACAATACCGCCGAAGATGTTGACGAAGATGGCTGATACCTTAGGATCGCTGGTAATAAGCTCGAAGGCAGATTTGATGGCGGCAGGGGTAGCACCGCCACCAACATCAAGGAAGTTGGCCGGGCTACCACCGTTCAGCTTGATAATATCCATGGTAGCCATGGCAAGACCAGCACCATTGACTGCGATCGTGGTTAGCATAGCCGAGAAGGGCAACCCGTAGTCAGCTCTTACCCAAGCAGCCGATATCACCATCAAGCTTGATGAAGTTGAGTCCGTGCCTATCATTGAAGTTAGTACACACAGAAACCCAAGTGCAAGGGGTAAAAAGAGCATACTCAGCAGCCTTAACCTCATCGGGGTCTTCCTGTGTGGTGTCTCTCCACGAGAAAACGTCTTGCTGTCTGAATTCTGCGTTTTCATCGAAGCCCAACTTGGCATCCATAGCCATAACCTGATGATCGGAGGTCTCTGACAGAGGGTTGATCTCGATCTGAGTAGCATCCTTCTCAATGAAGACCTTGTAAAGCTTCTGGATAGTGTCCTTGGCCTCCGGGATGCACTGCTCGGAGAAACCGAGCTCAGTGGCAATCTTGGTAGCAATGTCATCGGTGACACCGGTTTTGATGTCAATGGGGGTCGTGATGATAGCCTCAGGGGTTTCCTTGGCAACAGTCTCAATGTCCATACCACCCTGAGAGGAAGCGACAATGACGGGGCTCTGGGACTGGCGGTCCATGAGAACGGCGAGGTAGAACTCACGGCGAGCGAACTTGCGCTCGCAAATGTACACAGAGTTGCAAAGACGGCCAGCAGCACCGGTCTGCTTCGTGATAAGTTTTTGTCCGATCATTTGGCCAGCGAACATTTTGGCCTCAGTAGGCCTGAGAAAACATCCCGCGTCAGCCCAAGGTAAAACAAACTACCACATCTGAAGACCAGGCCAGACTCACGAGTAAATAACGCGCACACCGCCCTTGAGACCATTGTCGAAGGTACCCTTACCACGACCACCGGCAAGGACTTGGGCCTTGATGACCATATCATCATTGCCTAATACTTTGCGCCTTAGCAGACTGCGCTCTTTGACTATGGAGTATTAAACCGTACCGAGAGACTTGGCAACAGTTTCGGCTTCCTCTGCCGAGCGAGCAACCTCGCCCTTGGGCATTCCCACGCCATACTACGTATCCAATCAGTTACCCCTGCATGTCTGAAAGCGAAGGCATCCAATTGTTCGTACCGACTTGAGAAGCTTCGCGGACAAATATTCGTGAATCGACAGGTTCCTTTGTTGCTGGCCGAGACGGGACTGAACGGAAGACTCCTATGAGTAGTTCCAACGTCAGTTCGTAAATCGTTGCAAATCTCATTCAATGGGAAAATCTCAGAAAACTCACCGTCGCAGCTCTGAGAGCTGCCGCGATTGGTCGACTGCGGGCGAGCTTGAACATAGTGAAAATGAATTTAAAAGAGGGGAGAGGGTTCAAGAAAAGATTGTCAATACGAGAAGGGTAAAAAGACTAATAGTGTCTTGGAGAGTGGCTTTTGCCAGGGGTTGTTGGGAGTTGATGGAGAAACAGCTTTCTTTTTCACAGCCGCTCCTCGGGATGATACTGTCTTTTGCCTTGGGAGTACGGTACGGATCGGGGTCACCTGATGAGCCAACCAGCGTGCGCCTCGGGATGACTAATCTTTTCGGGACGCGAATATCACGGAAAAAGGCTTGAACAAGGCTTGAACTGAATTCTTCAACTCCAGGAACTTGTGTGAAGTAGTAGTTAGTTAGTTATAGTATCTGGTTAAGTTACGGAGGTGTACGGTCGAACATCACGAGAGAGTGGTTAATTCCGAACAATTAGCAACGCGTATCAGCCTTAGAAAACGCGTATTCTTACCAATGCACTTCTTATACGTCATTTCATCTTTAGGTGACCGGTAAATAGTTTAAAACGGTTGTACATAAACAAAAAGTACTATTTCATATAGTTACAAAGGAGTTTTTTAACAACACTATCTGGCAACAATATAGATATTCGATTAAGTGTAAGGTGCATCCGCACGGTATTTATCTGCCAACGTAGTCCTCGATGTCATGTATTGAGCACGTAGCCTAGTTAGAAGGAAGACGGCAACTGCAGATATATTTGGTCACTTCATTTTCCAATTGTCCTTTTCAGCTTGTAGAGCTTGAACATCTTCGTCATGGCGTAGTGAAAAATTCCAGTCCAGGCCCAACCTCCAGACAAGAACCAGACCAGCCAGCTTTTGTTGCCTTCCCAAATCCAGCTCTGCCGGCCTCGAGCCCATGGCCATAACCAGCGCCATGGTGCTGAGCCATACAGTACCTGAGCAACAACACTCCGTGCATATGCATCGTGGGACATCGCACCGTCCTGACTGTGCGTCACGCGACGATTATACTCATCTTCAATGGGGGCATACAGCGAATTGGGTTCTAAGGTACGATGAACTCGCGCAATGCGAGATTGTACGCCTCCCGTGATGATCGTTGTTACATTCACACTGCTTAGGTTAATGCCAACCAATAGGCTTAAAGAAAAGGGGCTATTTACGCACCCAAATGGAGCCAGTTCCACTCTAAGAGTATCACTGAACGAATGCAGCGCAGCCTTCGAGGCATTATATACTGATCCAAAAACGTAGGGAATGACCTAGACGCAACAAGCCCAATCAGCACCCACAGAACGAAACCTAGGGTAGTTTCGATGATTGAGGCATGTACAATAGTAGACTTACCCCTGCCACAGAACCAATTTGTACGATAGTACCCTGTGCCCTCTTGAGTAACGGTAAGAATGTTTGGCAGATATTTATCACCGCAAAGAAGTTCGTTTCAAAGGTTGCACGGGCCTCGAAGAGGTCTACCTCCATAGCAGGAACGGTATAGTCTATGATTCGTGAGCCACTGCCTTCTGCGTATACTGCTTCCATGCCGTATACTTCGGAATAATGATCTTGAAAAGACGTACTTCGGCCCCTGGATCTCCGAGTCAGCACCTCATTCCCTCTGCTACTGATTGTTAACTCACGCATTATTAACCAAATAATCCAGTCCTTTCTCTCCAAGCTTTCCCTGCACTTCTAAATAGCATGACTGTACACTTTCTTGGTCATCTACGATAAGGCTCAATGTCTCAATGCCGAGAGCTACTAGATCTTTGAGTGTCTCTGCATCTCGCGCTGTCGCAAACACACGTAAACCACACCGATGAAACTCGCGCGCGAGCGCATTTCCTATCCCACCAGGGGAGCAGCTGTATCATAAGCAACACGGGTAACCAAGGCATCGGTACTGCCGATATCAATGCGCTGTTGAAAACCACAACACTTGGTGCTGGGGAACACTTGCGACTTACCCTGTAATCAGGACAGACCTCTGCTCCTCTTCCAAGTTTGCCATTGTATGAGTGTAAGAATCTGTATCTCTGTGAAATAGGATAGATGACTATCAAGTATTTTCCAGCCAGTGAATGGCCACTTTGTACCTGTGAAAGAGGAGGTTAAGTTTTTGTTGCTTCACGCCGAGCTCTCGGCAGTCTAACCTGAGAGGTCTCCTTCCGTGAAACTAGTATACCTTAATCACTCCTGTCAAACCATAACCGTAATGAAACTTATGAGCCTACCTCTTCGTCCCCTTTTCCCTCCAAAGCACGTCTCACTCACCATAATGTGTCAATTTAAATTTTGTTTCTTTGAGCTTCTTTGAAATTCTAATAATGCATACGGAGTTATACGTCCTTTGATTAAATGTGCAGTACCGTAATGCGTCGATATCGTTGGGAGTCTTTACTGACTAGTACATACATTACTAACAGAAAATGGGTTCTATATTATTTCTGATTTTGGTTTCTTCAAGCATATAATCAGCATGGCTTCCGACGTGTTTGTTGTCCCTCTTTTAGCCTTTACATAGTTTATTTTTATTTTATTTTTTGTACAATATACGGTAAAACCCTCCACTGTATGTCTGTCAATACCAGTCACTGGAGCCACAAGTGTATGCTGTCAATCTACGATTATTGAGAGCATATTGAGGGGCTACACTACTCCGTTCCGTACATTGAACGTACGTAGTAACTTCCACGAGTCAATGGAAATCCCCCGGAGAGCAGTACAAAACCAAGTTAGGCTCATGAACAAATGATAATCAGTTGTAAATCATACATAGCGTACATAGTCTACGGAGTACTGACTATGATTTCCGCTACGTACTGGTATGATTAGCTCTATGATTGGTTATATTCACGCCCCCGCCAGGAAAATGGGTGCGTGCCGATACCCGAGAAAGCCAACGGATCTGCGTTTCCTTTCCACTGGACAGTGGACACAAACAAGTACTTCTCTGTGTGGACTAGACTAGTCTTCGGTAGCCCCGAAGGCATATGTTTTCCCATACAATCAAAATCCGCTGGACCCAAGGATCTGCATAGGCAGCTAGGATCTTACTCTCGCTCACGGCATTCGGTTTGGGCTATAGGTTTACCTAAATCACTAGGTTTTGGTAACATATCGCCCTACTTCCAATAAGGTCGATCCTATTGGTGTGGTTAGTAGAAGTACACGTCAAGCAGAATCTACTGAATCTCCTAGACTTATTGTCATTCGCCTTCCGTTTTACAGAAGGCTTGAACTAGCAGTTCATACCGCTGAAGTGTACAGAACTTTCGATCGTTGGATGACTTTGTTTCGTATATATATGTCTGAGGCATCCCATCCGGCTTGTTTCTTATCTCGATAATCTTCAATCCATATCCTTAGCGCCTTCTCTATTCTTCGGTCCATTGTGGCGGTCTCGGTTTGGCGGTAGGCACAATAAGACTTACTACCTTAAGCTCAAGTCAGCTAGTGAGAAGAGGGAGAAGGATAAGAAGTATCGAGCCTATTTACGACAAGTGTCATGTTCGTCCGGACATAGGTCTCCTCTGGAAACAGTGATGAATATCGAATTTCCACCTCCTAGACATATGCGATGGCCTGGAGACGACGGCTACTGTACCCCCACATTTGAAGACGCAGAGAATTACATTGCAGTTCAAAGCAATGATAACTCGCTATGTTTATCAGCTAGTACCAGGGCGCGCAAAACTCAGTTCTCGGCGTTACAAGCGCTGCATGGTTCCTCGTACCGCAAGCCTGAAGGTAATGGCGTCACAGATGTAGAGCGTGTACGTTTACCTCAAAGTGAGTCTAGACACTCGGACGCAGTCCTCAGCTGGAGAAAAAGGATACGTCACTTTACCTGGGCATTTTTCACGCTGACAATGGCAACCGGCGGAATTGCCAATGTCCTGTATACCAGTACATTCACCCAATCTCAAGGACTATAAATTATGCTAATCACAAGTTAGTACCTTTTAAGTTCCGAGGCTTGCAGACGATCGGCATTATCTTCTTCCTGTTCAATATTGTCTTATATGTTGCTATATGGAGTCTGTTGATCACGCGGTTCTATCTTTATCCATATACCTTTAAAGCATCTTTCCTGCATCCTACAGAGTCTCTATTTATTCCGGCCTCGGTGGTGTCGTTTGGAACAATCTTGATAAACATTTCGCAATACGGGCCAGATAATACAGGGCCTTGGCTTGCACATGCTGTTGGGATATTATTCTGGATTGACGCATGCCTTGCCGTTATCTTCTCTGCCGGCATATACCTTCTGCTGTATGTCTAAACGCTCTGGCGAAATGACATTATGTACAAAATTCTGATGACTGCCTAGATGGTCAACACAAACGTTCACTATCGCCCAGATGACGCCAATTTGGATATTTCCCGCATACCCTCTGTTGATAATCGGCCCCCATGCCGGTATACTGAGTTCCAAGCTTGAACCCTCCCGCTCATTGCCAATTATAATTGGCGGCACAACTATTCAGGGAGTTGGTTTCCTGGTATCGTTGATGGTGTATTCTGCTTTTATATATAGACTAATGTCGCAAAAACTCCCCAGGGAGAATGTCCGACCCGGGATGTTCGTTTCTATTGGCCCTAGTGCTTTCACGGTTGCTGGAGTCGTGAACATGGCTGCCAATGCTAGAAGGTGTTTTCCTGATGATTTCATGGGCAACGGCTCTTTGGCTGCGGAAGTCCTGAGAGTAGTTGTCAATTTTGCCGCCTTATGGCTATGGGGGTAAGGCCCCGCTCGCATTCTGACTTTATTTGCGTAGCTGTTGGCTGATTCATCGATGCATAGTTTGGCGATATTCTTTTTCTTCATAGCGAGTTTCGCTCACTGGTCGACTATTGGACCTGGTCGAATGGTCTTTTCCATGGGATGGTTTTCATTTATCTTCCCGAATACTGCGCTAATCACAGCGACGTTTGCCATTGGCCAGGCATTCTCCTGCAGGCCAATTCTGATAGTTGGGTGTGCTATGGTTGTTCCCCTTATGCTAATGTACATTTTCGTCTGCTGTATGATGGTCCGAGCCATTGTGTTGCATCATATTCTGTGGCCCCAGAAAGGTGAAGATAAAGATGAGGGTGGATTTGAGATCAATCAGATCAAGCCGGAAACACCAGGTAGCCATACCCCTGCTTGAAGTTATGAAGACGTTCATAGCATGATTCAGCTATATTCATACCTATGCGCTATATATTTTTCTGCCCCCTTAGTGACTGTAGACCAGGTTATAGAGGTAACTTCTCCTATGAGGCTCAAATCCAGCGAGCCTTGTGATGTATTAGAAGTTGGATGCACTAGTACTAAGATGGCATGGACCAGCCGAAAAGGCTGCTTTCTGATAGGCAATCTATTACTGCCTTATCCTAATAGGGTAAAGACAATGTTATGTAGACCCGCTAGGGGGCATGCTTCTCTATCGTGTGGTATGCGGGAACTTTGAATGTGACGCAGATAATTTTTTTTTTTTACCCCTCGTGTGCCATTTATCTTACTTCAAGCACTAAATTATATCGGCTTTCCACAGTCACCTGTTGGACGCTCTCCCACTGTCTGTTAAATTATTTCTAGAATTTTGCACTTGCCTATTCTGTTACCAGAAACCATCATCGCCAGAATGTCGCAAAAATTTTATGTCACCTATAATCAGGTATGCTCTCTTGCCTCCGATTCGACTAGTGAATTGTGTGGCTATCTCGACCTTTTACAGTAGCTATATCTTTGTACCGCGATTGCAGAGGATACTGTCCCTGAGTGTGTCTAACATTTTTCTGGTGTTGATGACTCTTGGAAGGCGAGCGGTCATTTTTGCTATGCTGGTACCCTATCAACCATCAATAGGCCAATCCGCTAATATATATGTCTGATAGGTTCACAAGCTATGCCAAACCTCAGCTGACCAGATCTTGAATGCCTTTCACCCCAATCTTATGATTGCAATCGGCGGTGGTGGATATGTTCCTGCTCGTATTCTCCGGTATGCGACATGAATCTGCTGCTGACTGAAAACATCTGTCTGACTTGACTTCTTGATAGGTCTTTCCTCAAGCGTACTGGCGAACCTAACATTCCGATCCAAGCCATCGGTCTTTCGCTCTATGAGGATCTTGGCCGTGGCGACCCCGAAGAGGTTCCTGGAACCAAGGTGACTCGGACACAATGGTTGGACCTCAGTTCTTTGGAGATGGCAAATCTCATTGGCAAGAACATCCTTATTGTAGATGAGGTCGACGACACCCGGACTACTTTGGAGTATGCGGTTCGCGAGCTCCAGAAGGACGTCGAGCAGGCACAGAAGCAGCTTGGACGCGAGGGAGAGAAGACGAACTTCTTTGTCTTTGTGCTTCACGTATGTTATTCTCGGGCAACTTGCATTTGGCTTTACTATGCTCGCTAAACTAGACACTAAATCCACCAACAGAACAAGAACAAGTCCAAGAAGGGAGTTCTCCCTGCTGATATGATGGAATCTGGCCGCTATCATGCCTCGGTCACAACTGACGATGTTTGGATCTGCTATCCATGGGAGGCCAAGTACGTGATTCTGTTAAAACTGAACAATAGTCTTCGGCATTTGTTAGCTGACAATATTTTTTTGTATAGGGATATTGATGAGCACGATGCATTAGCCAAAGAGAATCCCCTTCTCTAAACGACTTTATCAATTTCTGTTTTAACATTTGTGCGCATGCATACTGGCTTTCATTTGCTTGCATATAGTCCCCTTATTTCCATGATCAGAAGATGGTATGTTGGCATGACACGATATAAATGGTGGTTTTGACGATATATTATAGGGGAAAATAAAGAAAGAAAAAACAAGGCTCCCTTATACAGTTTACGGCGCAAATTTTTGAAAAGACTGTCTTTAGAAAACAATAAGTCGGAACCGTTTCTCAGGGTTAATGCCACGCAGTGGCTTTTAGTTCCCGGTACACAGGGACATTTTCCGGTTGAATGTTTTCAAATCTTCTCCTAGTTAAAGTTTTTTCAATTCGATGATTAAGCTACCAGCCTCCCTCCATCTTAGTGTGTGCTAGAGCGTAACCATAATGTCATATGTATCTTCAATTTCGAAGAAGATTAAATCCCGTAGTATAGCCGCCCCAGGACAACTGATATCTTGCGTGAATAGATGTGTAATAAGTATCTCGCAACCACTACAAAGAGGCGCAAGGCACTAAGGCCCCAACATGACGCCCTGGTTATACAGAGAAACCTGGTATCTCAAAATCGAGCCATCGATCAAAACGCTTAGTCGACATCGACGTTCTGTCTGCGCAATTCGGCCTTAGCCTGCTCGATCTCCTTCTGCAGCTCCTCGTGTGCCTCTGGGACATCATTGAACGTCAAGATAGCTGCACCCAAACGGCCAAGTAGGTAGCATCCGAAAGAGATCAACGCGTAAAAGGGAAGCTGGTGGGAATCGAGCTGGTGTTAGCGGCTTGGAGAAAGACCAGGGTAGTTTGGTTCGGAGGTGGACGTACGACAGGAATGATTTCTTTCTGAACGGTTAAGTTTAAGGGTACGAGGCCCAGGTAAAGGACAAGGTATAGCTGTACAGACAAAGAAGATATACACGTGTTAGTAATTATGCGAGCAGAAGAGTGTAGTCCCTGACATACCGAAGAGACAAGTAGGAGAACGGAGAGAGTCTGCTGAGCGCGCGTCATCGTGGAGGATTGATTTAGTGTGCTTGGTTTCAAAAGAAAATAAAGGCGAATTTACACCAGTACTGACTGATGTATTGAAAGTATAGCGAAAGCTTTTGATAGCAACACACCCTCAAGAGGGAAACGGATGACTTGGAAGGAACTGAAGGTATGTTACTAGGTTACGATACTTCTTGGAGGAGGTTCCCAATGCGCCCCTTGGCCGCTGGGTTCTCCGTACTATTTAAATCAAGAGCGGGCTCTCTACACCACACGCCAATTGGGTGATAGCAATGTTAGTGTAGGGCGTTAATCGCTAATGCAATCATTAATCGCATGACAGATTCATCTCGCAGGATTGATTATAGAGAAGTCCTCTGTACCTAGAGCCAGTTGATAGGTAAGGTAGGATACCATACAATATGTACGGACTCTGTAATGTACAGTACTGCTCGTAGTAGGTTGTATTAATTACAGTACATACCTAGTGGGGTAATATTTCATGACTCTTTAGTGCAGCAGATATAACGCACTCGGCCACCAGATGTTTTAAACTCAGGTTTATTGTTGATTATTGCTCAAGACTGTGTGAGTGAGTACATCTTTCTTTGACCGCGCATCCATATACTTTCAGAGCCCAAGGATCTTTCAGTAGGCGCAAAGTTCGGGTCCTAGCCAACTAGTCTTATTGACAGAGCCAGTTGCTCTCCCCAATAACCGAATCCTACCTCCTAGGAAGCATAGACATATGAATCATTAACAAGATACTCATTCTCATCAAGAGTGAATCAGTCACTGTTTATTTCCATACACCGCTCGGTCATTCATATTTTCCCCGACTCACTAGTCGAAGTGTTTGTCATGGATAGACAAAAGACCTCTCACGAAGAAGTTACTGACATCCACAAGCATATGCAATTAAATTACGGTCAAGGCGGCCCGTGTATCACACGAACGGAAGGAAACGACCAGACCGAGTATCCGTCTTTGAGTCAAATCATGTCTGAATTGACTTCCAAGCCCCCAGCCATAGCCCCTGGGGCATCTAAGCCTCTGTCTCTTGAAGAGCAGAGAACTCTATTTGACTCTCTCCAAAATGCTCTGAGAATCGCAGAGATAAGGTACCAGGTCAAACAAACAACTGATGCCAAAGAAGCCAAATCTTCTTTTGAGCAAGTTGATGCTGTTTTCGAAGGCGTTCAAAGTATTTTGTACCAACTTTGGGGCTCCAGATCGCACTATATGGTGCAAGCTGCAGAGGCTTTGGCAAATGGAAGTAGGAACCGTAAGTGAGCATAAGAGGATTGCGGGCCGATCTTTTGTTGATATATCTGTAGCACTATGGCGACTGCCCTATGGACAAAGTGGTGTTATGACCTTCTTCCTCCAGCTCATTGCCTCAAAGGAAGACGTTAGCACCACTCTAGTCCTTCATGCCTTGCGATTGGTAGGAAATTCTTGTGCCGACACTGGTCAGTCTTACAGTTTGCCTAGGGTATCGACTATACTGACTGCTGCCTTCTAGATGAGAATAGAACGATTGTTGTGAAAGACAATTACACTTCCGCGATCATTCAACATTTTCTGAATCCGAAGCTTATAAAGGTAGTACTACCTGTTATATACAACATATGTATTGATTTTGGTAGGGAGAACGCCTCTAGTTGCACTTCAATTACTAACAATTCATAGAACCTGCCCAATTTCAGCTGGCTGCGAACAACATAGTTTATATACTCCTAAAGTTGTTGAAGGAGGGCGCTTTCCAAGACAATGAAGCTTTACTTGACTTTGCTTACGAGCTCATAGAAATGGCCGCGGAACAAGGTATGTTGATTCCGTTACCTCTTTTACATCATTTTAACAGGCTGCGTACGCAGGACAAGGAATAGAGCTGTCACATAGTGAAACTGTCTCGCTTCTAATTGGTCTTGCAGTTGACGTGGAAGTTACTCGTACTAGCTCCCAATTCTCCTGCATCACAAACTGCTTGATGGCCTATCTTGAAAATAAACGGTTTCAGGACATTTGCGTATCTAGATACATGGTGGCCGACGTATTGGCGGTGCTTAAAAGGTCCTTAGCTTTTGGAGTAGATGAGTCCCCTAACGATGATATACAAGCGTTGACACAACTGGGGTTGAAGATCAACCAGACACTAGCAGAGATATCTGGCTCGCCATTGTTTGCTGAATACTATCCCCTTGATTCTGCTCTTCCACAGATGCTGAAAACCTGGTTGCAGACAACAGAGGATCAGCTCCAGATATGCTCCTGTGTCATGCTGGGTAACTTGGCGCGTTCGGATGAGGTATGCCAATTGATGGTCCGAGACCTGAACATACATCAGGAGTTGATATCAATCATCAAAAGTGATGCTAAAGGAGCCGTCCTTCATGCCGCGCTAGGATTCCTGAAAAACTTGGCAATTGCTGGGGATAATAGACTGTATTTGGGGGAGGCCGGTATCATTCCTGCAGTTTCGCATCTCTGGGCATACGAGACTGTACCACAAGTTCAATTCGCGGCGACCAGCCTCGCGCGGCAAATAATCATATCTTCTGTCGAGAACATATCTCATCTACTGGAGGTCCACCCCGGCGTCGAAGATCATCGAACATATCTTTCCCGGCTACTCTCACTGTTCGAAAAAACAGACTCTACACCTATCAAGACCGAGATTGGACGCATCGTAGCATCCATATGCCGCATCCTTATTCCGAAATATCGCGAACAGGATCAAGAGGCAGAAGTCATGCTCAAACATCTTTTTAACATGCATGAGAGCATTGCGTTTCCAATAGGTGCTATGATTACTCAGTCACAGTGGCCCGTTGTTCGGAGTGAAGGCTGGTTTGCCCTCGCCTTAATGGCATCTAGTCAGATGGGCTTTATGGCTGTTGCGGACTGCCTAGAGAAGGTGGACTTGCTCCCAACTCTTGAGCAAACCCTGAGCGCGGAATCCCTTGGTTCAACGGATGAAGCGGGAGTATTGCAATTGACCAAGGATCGTGATAATATAATTGTCCTCATTCAAGAACTGTTGAAACAAGACGTAAGTCAATCATTCTTTAAAGAGACGCTTCGCCAACCATACTAATTCCCCTGCATAGGCTACCAAACTATCAAACTCAACAAAAGATACCTTACAAGGCCTGATGAACAGCCAAGTCTCGCGGCATTTGGAGAATGCCAGAGAGCATTGAACGTACCCTAAACACTATCCCACACTGGTTCATCATTCAAATGCAGTGTGATCGAAGAAATGGCAGGACATAAGCTCAAGTTTCGTTCCGTGTGCGAGTAGTACAGCGAATCTGTCAACCCCTAAATAGTACTAAAGATAACAGATTTCTTGGCTCACTAGTCGGTAGAAGTGATGGGTACTATAGTACGGTCACAAAGTCTCTAGGCAAACCATCTCCTTAGCGTACGCTCGGTATCGACTAAGTATATCAGTCGAACCCAGGCCTTCAGAACTTGCTTCAGTAGAGTAATGTGCAGCCAACCCTTTACCATCAATTATAACGTCTCGATTTCCACCCTTCGCTTCTTGCGCCACCTTTAGAGCTAGATCATCTGCTTCCTGTTGGATGATGGACTTGAAATCGATTGAGTCGTCCCGCCCAAAGCAAAGAAAGTTGGGGCTGACGCTGTCAGTAGGATTAATCCAGAGGGAAAACTTATAGCGATATAAATCGCCACATTCGAGATGTTGTAGGAATGAATAGTGTTGCTGTGCATGGACCGTCCAGTCTTTCAACCCAGGCCCGTTGGCGCTATACATGGATGTGCCAATAGGCGTTCGATCGTCATCCTCATCATTTAACGGAAGCCAGCGATGGGTTCCGGAGGGAGGCGAGAATCCTTTATGTATCTCAAAATCGGCAGGGCCTTCCCACGTCGGAAGATTTGAAGCCCGCCAATCCTGGCTGGTGTGAATCAGAGACTGATTGGTTGAAGAAAGCTCGGGAAGATAAGGAAGGGCAACACGGTGATGGCTATGGAGTGTTTCAAGCATGTGTTGATTAATAACATTTGCTGAAATCATCAATGAATCAGGGTTCTCAAGCTTTGTTTTGACGATCGTAGGGATCGTATAGTCCTCCAAAAAGATAATATCGCCATCTATCCTGATGAACATCACGATCTTGTCCATATCCCCCCATTCGAGAGAATCACTGGGCCCTGCGATTTTGTAGAGAGACGTGCGCCCCACAGTGGATGTAGCCATTCTAGGCTTTCGGTATCATTCGTCTGCGGAATGAAAACTACCTGATCGAGGAATCCTTGTTTGTCGACCAGGTTTCTCTGTGGATATAGTGAGCGCATGTCCACAGGGTTGAGAAACTCCAGCATTACGGACTCACTTGCAGGTAGCAATCCAGGATTTCCGTCCGCTCATAGTCACGAAATGGCACTAGAGCGATGATCGCAAGGTTTCCTGGTTTCTCGAATGATCCGAAGTTCTTTGTATGCGCATGTAATGGTACCGGGGACACTCTCGGACCGAAAAGAGAGAGAAGTCTCAAGTCAAAAAGTGAAGGCGTGGAGGCGCAGATGCCGAGGAGAACTGTAACCATGCATGCATAGCTAACAACGCACCATATCAGTGCAGATATGCAGGGTTGGTGTTGAGAGCCCGTCTCATTATGGTTGGATTCGGCATCGCAGAGATAGTTGGGACGACCCATGGTAGAGTTGCATGCTTATCTGTCATCGAGTGAACATTGCAGGCTTATGCTTCTCATGTTATGGATCGTCCCTGGCAAATATATAAATTGATAAATTCTTAAATGTAGCGGTGTGAGAAAGCGCATCACCTCCCCGTTTTCGGACATCGTATGAAGAAGCCCGGTTCCGTAAGCAGAGACCATGAACGGTGAAAACAGCTGATTGCTAAGATAACAGGATCCGGAGGTACTGCTACATGAAATTCAGTGGAGTGGGCAACTGTGGCTGGCCATCGTCTGGAATGCGGGAGCGGTAAGTTACGTACATGGCTGAAGCGCAACGAGAGCGCAGTGTTGTATGTATGATGGTTTGTAATGATTGGTAGGGGTTTACCTTCAAACTGAGTGTTGTCGGTGATACTAAAATCCGATCAGATGGGAGGTAGGTACCTAGCTGCTATGTTGGTAGATCCCAAAACAAGTCATCACGCTTTATGTATGACGTCGCTGACACGTGCAATGGTTCCCGAATGTCTGGGGCAAGTCCACACCTCTGACATTTGGCCGCCATATCCTTCTCCATAAATGAAAACGTCCACGATTAACAACTTGAACTTCATCTGAGAATATGAGGACGGCTGTCCTCTTTGGCCGTTTCTGTTTGAGCCGTGGTGGAACACCGCAGCTACTGTCCCGCTTCATTTCGGAGTCTCGATTGGATTTCAGTCGTCGGCCATGGCGGCAAAGGTTTGGAGGGAGATCCCAGAGGCGGATTCACGTACCAGGGACGCTATTGCTCTCTTCCTTAACCCCGGGTGCGTTCCTGAAGTTGGCCGAAGAAAGCGATGGAAATGAGAAGACTGGTGAGATGCAGATGCTGGAAGTCTCGCGCCGAGAGATCCGGAAAAGCGTCGCCGGAGATGCACGAGGCATATCGAGACTCGGACAATCTCTTTTCGTTTTCTGGTATTATTACATTTATGATCCGATTGCCACGGGGTTCAGATTTGTTCATCTGGTGGCTGTCTTCCTGCCTCTCATCCTCACAGTCCCACTTGTATGGTTTGGAAAGCGAATCAAGGACCGCAAGGGTGCACGAAGTGGGACGCTGTGGTGGTATCGCTTCCTGGTTAGATCAATGGAGCGTGCAGGACCGGCCTTCATCAAGGTAGGGCACTGCCCCGCGCCCATCGACTGGGAGCTCCAAATCAAATGCAGTGCGCGTACTGATATATGATGTGGCTTTCCTAACAGCTCGGACAATGGGCGGCATCACGTACCGATATCTTCCCTCCTGAGTTGTGCAATGTCATGTCCTCTCTCCATTCAAATGTCCCTGCACACCCATTGCACGAGACTAAGAAAACTATATGCAAGGCCTTCAACGGGCTATCATTTGAGGACATATTCGAGGAGTTCTATGAGGAACCTTTAGGGGTGGGTGCTATCGCACAGGTTTACAAAGCAAAATTGAAACCAGATTTGACCGAATC
This sequence comes from Aspergillus leporis, assembly GCA_009176345.1. Taxonomy (NCBI): domain Eukaryota; kingdom Fungi; phylum Ascomycota; class Eurotiomycetes; order Eurotiales; family Aspergillaceae; genus Aspergillus; species Aspergillus leporis. The sequence goes on along the minus strand of ML732316.1, from coordinate 17,984 downwards.
CGAGGATGAAAAGTCTACACAGAGCTTACGCGGTAAGGTCCGAAGGAATGTCGATGTGCTGGTGAAGAGCACGCCTCAGCGAGTTCCTTCTTCCTATGTAGCAGTCAAAGTGCTGCACCCTAAAGTCGAGCGCGTGATCCGAAGGGACTTAAGGATCATGTCTTTCTTTGCGTCACTGATCAATGCAATCCCCACCATGCACTGGTTATCCTTACCGGACGAGGTCCATCAATTTGGAGAGATGATGAAGCTACAGTTGGACCTCCGCATCGAGGCCAGTAACCTTGTCATATTTCGTGAAAAATTCAGACCGCGTACCACCGCTTGGTTTCCACATCCTTATATGGATTACACAACGCGCGAGGTACTTGTGGAAGAATTTGCGCAGGGCATCCCCCTGTCAACCTTCTTAGACGTTGGAGGGGGGGTCTACCAGGAAGAAATTGCAAATGAGGGTCTTGATGCATTTCTTCACATGCTACTGATTGACAACTTTGTCCACGCGGATTTACACCCCGGTAACATCATGGTTCGATTTTACCAACCGAGCGAGTTGGATCTTTCCCTTCGCCAACACACCCGGACGTTGGATGCGCCGACCGCGGCGGAGGTTGATGTTACAGAGACAGTGCTCGCACGGTTGCGACCTCATGCCCAAAGTCCAAGAGACTGGAAGAGGGCACTCGAACAGTTGAATGCGGAAGGCTATCGCCCGCAGCTCATCTTCATCGATACTGGTTTGGTAACCCAGCTTAACGAGATTAATCGGAAAAACTTCCTTGATCTCTTCCGCGCAGTCGCAGAATTTGATGGATATCGGGCAGGCCAGCTCATGGTCGAACGATGCCGCCAGCCAGAGGAGGTCATTGACCCGGAAGTTTTCGCTTTAAAAATGCAGCATCTAGTCCTTAGCGTAAAGTCACGAACCTTTGCGCTGGGGAATATCAAGATCGGAGATGTGCTAAGTGAAGTGCTGTCTATGGTTCGGGGCCACCACGTTCGGCTCGAGGGAGATTTTGTCAACGTTGTCATTTCTATTCTTCTTCTCGAAGGTATCGGACGGAGTCTTGACCCAAACCTCGATCTCTTCAAGAGGTGAGCAAATAATTTATTTCCTAAGACTAACACCAAAGTGCTTGGTATCAAGTATGAACGAATAGTAACAGTTTTCTGCTCTAGTGCCCTCCCCATATTGCGAACGCTTGGGTCCAAAGCTACCTTCTTGAAATCTGTTCGATCTGGCGATACTTCCATGCTTCGCGTCTGGGTCGGACTTGAAGCACGCGGCTTACTCCAAGCCAGCATCGAGACAGTCGAATTATGTGTCAAGTCTGATATGTTGTCTCCTAACATCTAAGATGAAAGATAGGGAATCCTGTGTAGCATACTGTTTTCAATTTTCCAAGAAGTCCCTGAATAGATATTTTAGAAAAGAGCTGATCAAATGCGACATGAACCTGAGCATCGACATGCTGCGCGTGCTAGCTCTTATGTCTCGGTTCTACAAGCTGGAATGCTTGAACCCTATCGACGGAGGATGTAATCTGTGTATCGTAAATTGACAGATAATGTTTAATCTAAATTAATGGTGGAGCCTAAAAACATGACTTTTCCGTCGGGGAGCGTATCAGTCATAGTAGTCCGCGGCCCTAATACAGCATAAAAGACATGCATCTATTAGTACGCAGCTCTGCGCCTGAGGCGGCCCTTGACTCTTAGTGGCGCTTGACTATCACTTTGAAATTGCTTGCTTATAGGCAATGCAGTATTCTAGAGAGTCATTTGTAACATTGTCCAGCCTCTGGATGAAGGATATAGGGGGCAAGAAAAAATCTTGATTTATGCCTTACTCTGTTACTAGAAGAACTAGAGCCTGTAGAGACACGTATAAACCTTCACTGGAAAAATGATGTAGTAGTAAGACAGCCTCTCAGAAGAATTTCGCTCGGAAGACGTAAAAAGAAGAGAGGAGAAGATGATACATGTGTTTCTGCCCAGAGAACAACCGTAGGCGCCTTTTATTTACATCGCCATCGTCGCCTGGCCGTTAGATCAGTTTGCCAAGAAAGAGTCAACTTATGTAAAGGACAGGGAAACGCAAAGAGACAAGGCTGACCAAAGCCGAAAATATAGGGAAGACAGAAATAGAATTGATGTTCCCCTTACGTGGGACCATCAGACGCCCGCGCCTTTTCTGAGATTACCAGCGGCCGAATCGAGTCATCAATGTCCGCCATTCTCCCGGACTACACCACCAGTAGCTCGCCACCAAACATCTCCTCCCCATCTCATAAGTCGTTCGACAGCAGCGGTAGGCGTGTCCAAAGCGGGTCTGATATCTAGATAGAAGACTGGTTCTCCTGTAGGTTCAGGAGGCCCAGAGTAGTAGTCAATCACATAACGAACTTCTTTCGGGCCAGCGGGCGTTTGTCGCAATACAAACCAGTCATGTCGATCGAATGGTGGAGACGTGCTAGGGTGAATTAGCAAACACAGCGTGACAGTACGCCAAAAGGGAGATGTAAATGTGGAATACTAACCCGAATTTCGCTGGATACAGCCAACCCAAGGTTTGTAATATTTGCGCCTTCGGTGTACGCTCCTGCGGCCGACCTTGAAATTTGAGGAGGCGTGGTTGATCCTTTTCTGAAGTAGCACCCGTCAACTCTTCCCTGGTAGCATCTAAAGCGATGTTTTCCTCGCCGCGTCGACACTTTTCCCAACCTTCCTTCAAACCTTTCCCGAATACGCGCTCCCAACCAACAATTTCGTGCCAAGCACCTTCATTCAGAAAATTGTGCACTGCAACCATGGCCTCGACTGCATCCTGCGGGGTATCCGTGTGACCTTTGCGCAACATGGCATTGTACATCTGCTGAGGCGAAGGATATTCCCAGTTACCGTCTACATCTCCTCTGGGTATAGTGGAGGGTTCGCGCTCCACGGGCAAATCGACAGTTTGATTGGGTGCTCGTTCCTGAGAGATGGTAGAGAACATGTAGTTCAGAGGGTTCAGTTTGGATATTGTTGACCTAGATTCTGGCGGAGGGTGAAGTGGCGTATCTGTAGACTTCGATTTCGGCGGCACATAAAAAGGAGAGTCTTTAGACCGGACTGGGCAGGCACTGGGAGGTTCAGGAACCGACGAGGTTGGCAGTGAAACAGACGAGTTACTCGTGTGCAGTGGGCATCCGGGCTATGAGATATCGTTAGTGGGCCTGAACAAGAATGATCTGAAGATACTGGTACTAACAGGGGGAGAGGCGTCCGAAGATGCCAGAGGGTTTGGAGCCGCAGGCGTTGGCTTTGGGGAATCTGCCCAGAACCAGCCCATTTTTAGAGAAAACCAGAAGAAATGCCAAAAAAAAGAGAGGCGTGATCCCAGATACAGATTACGTCAAGGTATTTAGGTGATGACGGGTTATTCAACTGAACGGGCAAAGAAACAACAGTAAGAGAGAGATGGAAGAAAAAAAGAACCCTAATGTAACTTTTCGGGCTGATGATATAATAACTAAATTGGGCTCTCTAGAAATTAAAAACTACTAAGGGATTAAAGTATTTCATTTGATCTAACGGGTCCAACATCCAGTCTTGGCATCACGTGCCTCTAATTTCGCCATTTAGTTGACCCACAGATACTCTGTACCCCAGGGCTTACCCCCTGGCGGCCTTCGTCCCAATAGGGAATTGGCAGGACGTGATAAATCACGGCCTGCAGCCGTAAAATAATATAACACACACACACACACACACTCTCTCTCTCTCTCTCTCTCTCTCTCTCTCTGTACCCCAGTAACGACTACATACTGTGTTATGCTACCAGCCATCGATAAGTAGGGTGTAAGTCACTTGGTAGAGAACTTTTAGGCGCGTGCTAAACTGCGTGGGTATGATGAGGGCGGCAATTTCTACATACAGCCGTTGTCTGCCAAGCATGCCTCCCAATGGCTCAAGGGGCAAATGTTGTACTATATGGCGCCACTTACTGGGCTGTGAGAAAACAAGTGGAAGGACAGAGCGATTCGAAGTCAACGCTTCAGGAGCGCAGAACAGATTAAGTCATGGTTTCATTCCATATGGATTTCCAGCCTGTTTCGTTGGTACTAGGAAGATAAAAATAATCGATCAATACATTGGACATCTGTTTCCAGCCGTTCCACCCACAGATAAGGGCGATGGGGAATAGACGCTCAACAAACCATGGGCGTTCGACCTGCCCAGCGGAGCTTTGAGCGCCAACAAACAGTGCCCAAGCCAGCAAGCCGTAATGTTCCTTTGATAGTGACGACCAAGTACAATCAGCTATGGCTTGCTTCAGATTTTTTGTGAGCGCACGGCCGAGTCCAGACGACGGGGGTGATACTATAAGGAAGTGGTTTAGGTAACAAACAGAAGCAATTCTGGTGATCGCCTCCACGGAATGAAGGCGCGATATGGCTTCGAAGGGCGGTATGCCTTGCATATCGGGTTTGGAGTAGACGTAACTAAGGAGTTGTTGCTCAACTTCGCGATTCAGGTTGCGAAAGAATCCGTGGTCACTTGGGCGTAGTATGTCGGGGTTTTCGTTGCAAGCCTGGCTATATAGTATGATGTCACACATAACTAGGAGAATGCTTAGCAAATGAGAGCTAAGATGAGCGTTAGAGAAGAATGCAACGCCCGGCCTTTGTAATACCGACGTGCAGGATGGCGTTATACGTTCTTGAATGCTGACTGGGACCGGTGGCGAGTCCCACGCCAAAGGGAAAACTGGCTGGGTCATGAGCCCCGACGCAGCTTTTATATCAGTTCTAGAATTATAATCAGTATAACCCGGCCACTGGTATAGTGCATCGGTCGCCTACGTGAGAATGGCAGCCAGCATTGAAGACTGATGAATACCATCGTCTGCAATCCCTCCACGCAACTCTACCATGCGTTTCAAGCCTCTGAGATGCATGCGGGCTTCATCAAACAGTCCGACTATCAGCTAGCAAGTGTTAGAAGAGCTTATTCGGAATGTTGTATATCGCGATTTCTCAGTGTGACGGCCATCGCCGTTAACTGCGAAGGCGGATGGGGGAAAACAAACGGATATTCATACCGCACTCGTAAGGAGGTTGATAATCGTGCCAAACGCTTCGTTGCTTAAGGACAGGATAGGATTGCGTAATTTAATATTCATTTCACGGATGCACTTTGCTTTCATCACATAATAATCTGCATCGTGTAAAAATCTGTGGGAAGCTTCTGCATATTGGAGGTCTGAGTGACGCCCAGCCAAGACAGCTCGGTGGGCAGCACACATGCTCATTAAGCCAAAGAAACTCCCCGTGTCCGTAAAGGAAGATTGGACTGCCATCTCCGTTTTTGCAAGCTCATTGAAAGCATGTTCTTTCGGGAAAGTCATCGGTACAAAGACGGTTCCCCCTAGCGGAGTACCCGGATTAGTCAAAGTTTAGCACTGCACAGACATTGCGCCTCCTTGATCAACTGAATGTAAGGACTAGGAAGATAGCAAGCTAATTCGAAACATGGCATAGGAGCAAAACCATTGAGCCACTCACAATAGAATACTAGTCGACTGACCACAATTGGAACTTCACTGACACCCGGTAATGTGCTGAACAGATCGACAAGCCATGAATTAGGGAAAGGAAGTGGGATTGAAACAGAACTTGTTGATGTTGCAAGGCCAGCACTCCGTCTTTCTGGCTGCTGCCACTGTCTTTCTTTGTACTTTACAATATCACAAGCCGGACCTCTTCCCATGAGCAATGGTCCCTAACCCCGCGGTGTTGCAGTTTCTTAAGGTAACCACTCCCTCAAGTATATAGAGTTTTGATGGCATGGAGGGAAAACAACCCAAAACCCAGTAGGAAAATGGGAAAAGAAACCTCCACGAGTATAGATAGTTAGAAGAGTAGTAGTGATCCTACTCCTAGAGAGCTCCGAGGAGCAGTGTTGTCGTGGTCTCACAGACGGAGATCCATGTTGTTGTAGCTCATGAAGAGCGGAGGTTATAGGCCCGTAGGCTGATGAAGAGAGACGTGAAAGCCATGCGGTTGGCCGATAGAGGGAACGAGGAAACAATTGAAAGCGTCAGTATCTGTTCGTGGAGGGTCGGCTCTCTCGTGTTTGGCGCAGAGCGTTCGATTGACTTTTGGGTCGCCGCGATGTTCATGTCTATCCCCAAGGGATGCTGGGTTCACAAGAACCCAAAAATTGCCGCTCTGCTCTTAGCCATCACTACTTGAGTAATATTACCAGGCTGCACCACGAGGAGGTGGCAGAGTTGGACTTCGCAGCCTACTTTCGCAGTGCTGACCGCTGTCTATAGCCACTTGACCTGGACGCTTGAAAGCTATCGTCGGCGCGTCGCCTAGATCACCTTTTCTTCTTCGTAAATTCCTTGTTGTATGTATCTGGCAATTAGATAGCAGGGTCTAGCCCTCTACACATAGAGCTGTAATTTATATACTGAAACTATACATTTCAAAAAGGTCTTTGTTTATAATATCTAGAGTAAACTACCTATAGTAAATTATATATCGTATACTCAGCCATAGACCTACTAGATGCTTGTTGAGATATTAGGATTATGAAAAGTGCCATTTTATATGGAATATAGGGGTGGCTGACTGTTATGGTACTAAAGTTGGCCGTTTCATCATGGGTAACTAAAGTTCCTGTTCTATATTACAATGTCATGTGATGATAATGCTGTGCGGCAGTGCAACACTGACTGGCTTACATAGCCGACGACCCGTTTATAGATTAAGTTAGTTAACTATAAATGAATGACTAATGCTTACTCTATACAACGAGTCTATGTCTCTGTAAGGGAAATACTGTACAGTTCGTTGGTGCAATCAGTGGTTTTACATACACTGGCGATAAATTACATCCACCTGTTGAGAACTCAAAAATAACCAAAACGCCGTGCCATCTGTAGACGCCTTTTGATCATTTTAGACCAAGTCAACACCAAAAACACGAGAAACAGTACAGAGTCGCAGATTCCGAAAAGGAAAGGGCAACAGAACACATAACTACACATAATTAGAGGGTGTAAGGGGGTGGGGAAGAGGCAGCGTCGGAAAACATAGAGGATGCTGCGGACTGGATGCCCAATGTCTGGCTGCCTTGAGAGGTGTGTCAAACCCAAATCGAAACGCACAACTCAGCCTTGAACATCATTAACTAGTCTCGTGAAAAGTGCATATCCGAATAGTAACGCGAGACCGATCCAAACTCGATTCCGTCGAGCCCAGCCCTGGCCGGCTTCTCGTGCAACGTGACCACCTTCTACCACAGCCCCAAGGCCAGGTGCACTTCCGTTCGGGCGCCTGCGCAGTGCACTGGTCTCTGGAGAACATTTTGTAGCAGCAGCAATGGGGTCAGGTATGAGCTGGCCAGTGTTCGCGTCGATACGATTGTCCCTCATCCACTTCCAGTTCTCTTGATCTAACTCTGGCCATTCTGTGCGAAACTTGAGCCCACCATCACCTGCTTTGACATTGTTGATCCCCTTGGCTGAAGGAGTCACTCCAGGGGTGAAAGTGATGTGAGACCCTCCGCCAGTGGAATTCCACCACCTTGATCGCGCGGCCAGCACTCTTCGTTCCGCTTCTGAAGCACTGACGCTACCGGTCGTCATTTCTTCGCTGGTCATAAAGGATAGCAACCCGATAAGGATCGTCGAGACCTCCCAAGCTGGGTTGAAGGACTTTGGATGAAAGTCACTGATGCTGAGGCATAGCCGAGCAGACGGTTGAAATCTGCCGCTTGGGGTATGCATGCGGATAGCTGGCGGAGCAAACGGGTATTCTGGGGGGAACATTAAGGTGCCCCAATATTGTCCATTTTCGTATGGCGTTCCGGGGGGACCAGTGAGGATGTAATGCCATCTATATCCCACATCAGGGTGATTCCAAGAGACAAACGTGACAGTATCTTCCGATAGACATCTTACTCTAAAATATTGGACTCCGAGGGGTGGGCAATTATATATGGCGGAGGATTCTTTTGTATGTTCTGATATTCGCGGGTAAGCTGTACAACGATTAGTGACAATAAAAATTCCATTTGATTCAAGTGGCTCACCCGTTTAAAGGCTGCTTTCGTCGCCATATTATCACAGCAGTTGCACTCTGCCCGGCGAGTTTGTGGTGCGGAGATTCAAAGGTCCCCGCGGGGAGAGCGAGAAGAGACAAAGCTTAGAACGGGAAAAGATAAAATAAAAATAAAAAGAGAATGTAGGCCGACGCAGTTTGTTAATAGCGCAAGGCCCATCTATGGAAGGAGGTGAACGTTGGATGGGAAGTCACCACGTTGAAGTTCAAGGAGCGCCTTAGGTCACGTGTTCATCCGTAGGCTTCATCATCTCAACTCCGGAGACAGTTAGAGGATACCCGAGAAAGCCTTCCAGAGGTGTCGCTGGCCATTGCAGCCGCAGCAATGTCTTCACCACTCTCTGCAGAAGATGAAGACGTACGCAAAATCCCTGAGAACCGTATAGGAGATGCAATCTACTGTCGTAACTAACCGCTTTGTTCTGTTTTCTTCTTAGATCTTCTCGCGTCTTCAACAGCGTACTGATCCGAAAGTACTAGAAGAGCGACAGCAGGCGGTAAATGAACGGATCCATGAAATCTATCAGAAGGCGCAGACTCGTCTCGGAGAATTGGTGTGGTCTCTCTTTTCTTCTTTTCTCGATTTAGTCTCGCCATGAGGCAAAGCACCGTCAAAACCTTAGTGGTGTCTTAAGTACTGATCATATGTCTATGATATCAGATCGACCAGAACTCCACCCTACCATGTGCCATCTCGTCAATTCAGGTCCTCAATGCGCACAACACGCGTCGGGGGTTCCTTGAAGGGATATTTAACCCACTGTTAAGTTCTAATCAAAAGAGGCCCTATACGCTCTCCGAGGCCTTGCGGGAAGTCTCGGCACGTGCCGACAAACTAAGTAGATTTGGTATGTAGATCAATATATATCTCTGCCACTAAGACTCCGTCTAACATGATTGCAGACATCTTTCAGCAGCCGGTATCTGTGTACCTGGACCAATCACCCGAAGGAGACGTGCAAACGGGGTTACCAAATCTTGATGTGTATGTTTCAGTCAAGGAAAAGTCTCGTGTTTTGCTGAAGACGGGGACCGATCTTGGTAACACGGAGGGATCTGCATATGGCAATCTGCTCTGGCGCAACGTGTTCGGAGGTGCCGAAAATCTAAATTTGAACGCCTCGTTGGGCACTAGAACGAGGTCTGCCTACCAAGCTACCTTTGAGACACCCATTCTTAGTGACCCGGATTTTCGTCTGGAGGTTGGCGGAATTGCCAGCTCTACGCAAAAGTCATGGGCCAATCATGAGGAGGCCTTGAAAGGGGGCTGGAGCAAGATCCGATGGATGAGTCAGTCTGGTCATCGCCATGAGGTTGGGTACAATGGTTTCTGGCGACAGATAACCGGCCTAGCGGAGAATGCATCTCCAACTATCCGAGCAGATGCAGGTGACAGTGTCAAGAGCAGTGTCTTTCATTCCTGGTCCCAAGACCGCAGGGACAATCCATTTCTTCCTTCTCGTGGCTATTATGCTAAGGCTTTTAATGAGGTAGCCGGTTGGGGTCCGCTGAAGGGTGATGTGTCCCTTTGGAAATCTGAAATCGAGACACAAGGCGCAATTCCGATATCAGTTCCTGGGGTAAAAGGCGATAGCGGCATCAGCTTCACCGCTAGTTTTCGCGCTGGTCTTCTCTATCCCCTCGGACTGGATACCGACCACAGACTCCAGCTTTCTCGCACTAATGACCGCTTCCTTCTTGGGGGTCCGACGGATGTCCGTGGCTTCCGCCTCTGCGGCCTTGGGCCCCATGATGGGACTGATGCCGTGGGAGGAGATGTGTATGCTGCGGGAAGTGCAAACTTGCTACTCCCGCTTCCCCGAGTCGGTGTCGATAAGCCCTTGCGACTGCAGGCGTTTGTGAACGGTGGCCGTTTGTTGCCTCTGCGGACCGCTCAGAAAAATACACCAACTACCAGCTCAGAGGTGAGGGATGCCATGGTTTCTACGATTTCCGAGCTTGGCAATGGCTTGCCTAGCATCGCAGCAGGAGTTGGGCTAGTATATGCTCATCCAGTTGCCAGGTTCGAGCTAAATTTCTCTTTACCGCTGGTGCTAAGGAAGGGCGAAGAAGGTAGAAAAGGCTTGCAGCTTGGTATTGGAATTAACTTCCTGTAGAAACTCAGAGTTTTGTTGCTATTATTATAGAAGTCTTATTGGGGTACATATTGAAAAATTGTAATTTGTTTAGTACAGTAAATGATGAGCTAAACCAGATCCGGTAATTGCATAGGTAGACGGGTCGGTCGAACTTCAATCTTTTATTATGGTAACACCAACAACTGGGCTTCTTCCGGTCACTAATCTCTGAACTTCTACAGCTTCTGGTTCCATGTCGGTCTCTCTTTCCCTGAATCTGCTGACGCAATAAACTCCACGGTAACTCTATCATTCGTATACTTTTTTTTAACCCCTGATAGCCTCTGACTCCAACGACTTCTGCTCACATCTATCGGCCGCAATGGCCCAGTACTACCCGCATCAGCAGCCTTATGGATCTCAAGCTTCTGCACAAAACCTTCAATTCTACCCTTCTTCCTACGGCTCTGTGTCCGGCCATACGACTCCCTCTCAAGCTTCCTATGGTGGTTTTACTGCGGGTCCCAACCCGGCCACTCAGACGTATCCCATTGGAGGTGTTGGTGGTGGATATGCTGGCTTCGGATCTCCAGCCGCTGGTGTTAGTGGGAGGATGGGTGAACAGGGTGGGTTGAGGACAGGATGGCTTGCTGCATTTGGTACAGAGGGGTATGAGGGGGAGCCACCTTTGTTGGAGGAGTTGGGGGTGAATTTCGAACATATTAGAACCAAGGTTGGTTCCCTTTCCTATTGGAATCTGCCCTTCAATGCCGAAGCTTCGGACTGAAATGGCTTACACTTTACAGACATTGACAGTACTCAACCCTTTCGCCCGGATCGACCAGCACCTCATGGATGACAGCGACCTCTATGGGGCTCTTCTTTATATCGTTCTCTACGGCACATTCCTCCTCCTCTCCGGTAAAGTCTTCTACGGCTATATCTACGGTGTCGCGGTTTTTGGAACCGTTGCTCTACACTTGATTCTGAGCCTTATGTCTCCGGCCCTCGATACAGTTCCCACACCTAATGCTGCGGATCCGGCCAACTACGATCCCCATCACAAACCCTCGTATTCCGAGGCTTCAGCTGCCGGCCATTTCTCGGCCACCCTAACCTTCCCTCGCTCTGCTAGTGTTTTGGGCTACTGTTTCCTGCCGCTTGTACTCACTAGTCTTGTTGGAATAATGATCCCCATGGACACTATGTTCGGATACCTCTTGACCACGGCAGCTGTAGGGTGGTGTACATACAGTTCCTCGGGAATGTTCTGTGCTGTCGCGCGGATGCGTGGAATGAGAGGCTTGGTAGCGTATCCATTAGCGCTGTTTTATGTCGTCTTTGGCATCATGGGTATTTTCTCTTCTCGTGGCAGTGGATCTTTGGCTGCAAAAACGGGTGCGGCTTGATACTATTAATGATTCTCTGCGCAAAATCAAAGTGGTATAACTTCCTAGTGTATACCCTTTCGTCATCATAGGTGCATTCTAGGCTCTTGGTTTTGGACAGATGACGTAGGATCATCGTCTCCTCATTCTTGTTATGTATGATTATCATGAATCACGGTCTTTACATCAGTGTTTAATATAACTGAACAGCTTGTTGGACAATGTCTATGGTAGATGACGAACGATCCTGAACCCCGGGAGTAGATTAAGATCTTACATGGCAACAGGTGGGAGAAACGACGTAATTTACTATCGATATTTTTTTAAAATCTTTTGAATCTGCAAATTATCTAGTTAAATAATACATCTACACTACTTCAGGGCAACAGCATCGGCATCATAACATGAAAGGTTTATTCGCTCAAACAGTGTCATAGAGCACTAGCTCCCTCGCCTTTTCCAGGTGCCGAATTCTCTAACCATTCCCGTGCCTTGACGAGATCGCCTCCAGTGGCTTCGACGGCAGCCACACACCATGGTAAGGTATAGTCCTTGCCACCAGCAGTTATACCTTCGGCTGCTATCATATCCGCGAGTGCGCGCCGGTGCTGACCTGTTTGGTCGGTGCAAAAGTAAAAGGGTGCGGCGTTTGGAGTACCACTCTGCAAGCTGATAGAGTTGATCAAGGGTCGAACTATAGCCAAGATGTTTGCTACGCTGATCGATTCAAACGGATTATCATTCTTGGATATGGAAGGAGGCCGCACAGCCTGCCTTCCATTCTTGCAATATTCGTTTCGACACCAAGGCTTCCCACACCCTGCCATCATTTGTGAGAGGTATCTGCGCTCAATGCGACGCCCGAGTGCCTTCCCCTCTGGGTCGTAGGTATCAACGTATAGTGGTCCGAAGCAGATACTGCAGAGGCCCAGGGTGTCAGCACCCGGTGTTGCTCCACTTTTTACACTGCGTCCATCAAGTGTGCGGCCGCAGTTTTGATTCAAGCAAATACGAGGTTCGGGTCGAGACAAACGTTCCAAGTCATGATGGCGCAAGTGTGTCTTCATGTCCCGCAATCTAATGATTTTGTTACACAGGTGACACTCCGTTGTCCGACCGCCGTCAACCAGTTCATGTGGAGTGAGTCCAGAGACCAGGACATCTGGATCGTGTAGCTCGGGATCCGTCTCACCCTTCTGAGGGACTACAAGATGACAAAATTGGCATAAGATGGGTTTTTCTGGACAGTCAGTTATGCGATGCTGGGCAAGTTGTGGGAGACCCTCCAGCTCGAGCCCACAAGCACGACATGAATACAGGATGTGGAAGATGGTATCGTGCCTGCGCTTGCTTGGAGCATCGTTACCATGAGACGAGTCATGAGAGCAATGCCAATGGTTCTGCCATTCTGATGACCTTTTCTGGAATACACTGTGGCACTGAGGGCAAAGTACATTATTCCTAAGGCAGAAGCTCTCGTGCAGCACTAGCGTCCGCTGAGGCACCCATTGTTGACAATTACCACATTGTACATCTCCCGGATCATGAGACGCTGAGTTGCCCTCTAAGTCTTCCTCAAAATTGCCCGACTGGTTGGCCACGATTTGCAAGCTGTATTGTAGCGGTAGCTGTGGATGCTCTTCGTTGCTTTCGAGATTGACAAATGCATGAACCGATATGTACAGAGCTTCTGCCCCCTCTAGCTCTACGTTTGCAGGCTCGATCTGGATTCGCTTTGATGGTCTGGTGGAGAAGTCACTTAAAAGGTGCTCATCCGCTCTGGGTCGGTTCCGTTGACGAGCGGAAAGGGGACTGACGAAAAGGTAGACATCCGCGTCATCTTGACCTTCAAGCTCAATGTTAATAGTGTCTCCATGAACCAACTGGTGAATTTCGTAGTCGACATATTCCCCTGGGATGACCTGACCATCGACTTTCTCTCCGAGGCTAAGTACACCGCCATTCGACGAGCCTCCTTTAGACCCAGGGGTACGAGATGCCTTCTCTAACCGCCTCCGTAAGGTCTCTCTTGCTTGGTCTTCAGTCAAAGCCACAATATCTACCTCTAAGTCTGTATCAACAACACAGATACCGTCACCCTCCGGCTCTACTTTATCCACCAAGAACCTGAACGACTCGTGCCGCCCCCTGGGCACCGTTAAGATCTCTCTCGTAGTCAATGTGGTAAAGTTATTGCGCAAGTGTCGTTCAAGCAAAGCCTTCCAATCTTCCGTATCATAGCCAGCCTCAAGAGGCCGAAGACGAACATAAGTACCTTTGGGTAACTGCTTCGCATGGATTGTAACTGTTGGAGCCGGATTTTGGACCAAAGCAGACCGCGGTTCCGCAGCGTCGTCGGTTGCTGACGAGGGCCTCAGATTCTGCTCAAGGTCGCTTGCCTGCGCTGAAAACTGATTTCCTTCAATACCTAGAGCGTCCCTTAAGAAAGGACTGAGACCAACTTCGCTCTCTTCGGCAGAAAACTCTCGGATCCCGGCGTAAATCACACGACCATTCTGGGGGTTGACAATGCGAAACGTTAATGGATGGGGTAATTGATGCTGACGGTCTAAGCCCCGTTCGCGTGCTCGTGACTCTGCGGTGAAGGTTTGTGAATTGAAAGGGTCAAATGTCGTAGTATATGGGCGAGAAGGATCATGTGGAGATACCTCCTGGAGCGGGGCAGCTGCGAGGAGCTGCTCGAGGGCGGATTGGGGCAGAGTGATCTTATCTCCGGACAGTTTGGCTGTATGTTGGGACGCAGTAACCTTGAATGGGGACGACCACCGCAGAGCATCGATCTCATTAGACATGACTCTGGTGGGAAATATAGTATAAGTTATACAGTAAGACGAGTGGGGTGATGCGGAACATCTTAAAGATCAACGGGAGCTTTCTTGATGGCGGCGGGAGTCCCGGAGTATAGATAAGTCTCTGATTTTATTTCTAAAAAAAAAAAAAAAAGAAAAGAAAAGAAAAGAACTGCCACGGCCGTTCTCGAATGTACTTCACCGCCCAGAGACATTTGTCATCGACGTACGGAATAACTATGGACTACGCGGCACTTAGTGAAGAGTAGGTACCTGATAGTGGCCAATCTACTGGCTTTTCTGCCCTAAAATGCCGTTCTATACTTTCACCTTTTACCGGCTAATAGGTGCAATATGACTGCCCTTGACTTCATTTCAAGCTAGCAGGTTAGTAGTTTTCATGAGATTCGTTGGGTATAACTAGCATATCCACTACCGCTTCATTGATCCCATGCTTCCCAAAAATTATACCTCCACCACTCACAAGTGAAGACACTAGTACTATTATGCTGTAACCAAATGTGCTAGTGGCGTGGATGCACAGCTACTAGTCAATGTTAAGGATGTGGAGGGGATATCAGAAAAGAATAAGATGGACAAAGGATGGCCCCCCTCCCCCCCAACAAAAAAAAAAGAACGGTAATTGCCCACATATGCAAATTTGAAAAAGGGTTTGTATAACGAATCTTGCGGGTATATTTTGAAGTGCCTATCCAGTTCTTCCAAGGCTAATAGAGCTGCCTCATCCGGTGGCGCGCACTAGTATTGCACCAGTCACACTGGAATAACATATGTTAGCCCTTGTGGCCATAAATGATGAGAAGATATAGCAGTATACCATCGCTGGAGAGCAGCCCTCGTTGTGCTCGATACAATACTCTCCTTGACAATTCTGACATATCCTTTGACACTCAATTTTGCAGGTAGCGCACTGTACCGTTCATTAGATTGGCACATAGAATCCGTACAAATAAAACACTTACCGTCGGGCCGCATTCCCAGCAGTCTCTGCTTACGCCGGGTCCGAGTCTCTGGAACATCCAAGTTAACGGTGGTTTCATATCTCGATGGGGTCCCTTGAGTTACTGAGAGGCATACCCTTCGCTCGCGAGATAAACTAGTTCCATGGCTGCTGTGTGGTCCCCTGACTGCAGTTTGATGTGGTGACAAGCTGGTCCTCATCCTTTCAGGATTCGGTAGGCAATTAGTACAGAACCATTTGTTGCAACGATGGCACCAGCGATCAGTCAGACACTCCGCACAACGGGCGACCAGGACAGGGTGTTCATCTGGAAAGAGTGTCGGACGCTTCGCCTCCGCTACAGATGATGAATGCAAAGGAGGTGGTGTCAACAAAGGAAACTGCGTATCCGGGGATTGGCCCCAGATAGCCGGGCCTTCTGGTGAAGTATGGCAACCGTCGCATCCCTTAGGCCCCAGGGCAACTGTAGCAATCGCTGGCCCAAGCATTTGACCTCCCGGTTGATGTGCATGTTGACTACGACTTAACGTTGTGTAGAAGTCAACATTATGCCGGGGGCCGCGGCACAGTACAGCGTCAAAGGAAATGACCCCCTCACACTGTTGGATTGTCTGGGCCCACTCTTCCTCAACTATCTGAGGAAAAAGCCTCCCAGAGGTGCGGTACCACGCATTTTGGCAATATAGTGGGCTCCCCTGTGCGTCATCGGAGTGTGATGGCTCTTCTTTTGCCATCGGAGCATCTCCTAGGGTTTGGCCGGCGCATCTGGAGCCCCACCAGTCACGGTACTTGCTTCGCACCATGGCTCGGGGCTGGCTCACCGGGGTGAAGTAATAGATGCCTTTCACTCGGGGCGTCCCTTTCGGACGCGAAGGCCGGACAGCATGCTGAACCACTTGCATCAATTTGCGCTCGTTTAGATGGCGACATTCCCTGATGGAGAGTAGGTTTACATTAAACCGGTCTGTCAACACAATTTCCGCAATCAGATCCGCAGGCACAGTAAGACCGTCCAGAACCAAAGTCCGCACATCTTGAAGGATCGACCCTTGTTCTAAGTTGGCGAAAATACCCTTGAGAGGAGAGTAGAATTCATCCTCGTCTATAAACCCGTCCAAACGCTCACTGCTATGAACTTGAACTCCCGGGGCCCTTGATGGATTGCTAGAAATCCGAGCCCCGTAGCACTGGGTTAAATCGAGATGCCGGAAAATATACGGCGTTTCCATGATCATAGTCCGAAGGCCGCGCGATGTTGAGGCCAGGGCAAGCAGTGATGGAGCCGAGAGGTACGGAGCCATGCGATCGAGGACCAAGTTATTCGACAGAAGGTCCACAAGAGAAGCTTGTTTGGGCGGAGTCACGATGGTAATAATTTGGGGGTGTTTCTGTAGCTCCTCATCCTCTCCTTCCTCTGACTGCAGCTCTTGCACGACCGGTACTAGGCCCACTTCCTTTGGAGACAGTCGGCGGGAGCCATAGTAGAAATCAGAAGCTCGGCTGATGAGATTCTGACGATAGGCTGAAATAGCTCCGACGGCGAGTTCGTCTCCCGATATCAACATGGGTTCAGTATTAGGTTGAATTTCCTTGAGCGCGGCCCTGGCCTTAGCCAGTTCTGTCTCTAAGAGATCGATGGTCGACTGAAGGACAGCTGGCATTGCTCTAATATGACTCGGGTCGATTGCAGTGACTAGTGTAGACCATAACTCGCCTTGGGGCATAATACAAGAAAGATTTCGGTATCCAAGAACCAAATGCAATGAACGAGGGTAGGAGGAAATGGCACAGGTGACAGTTGACGGAAACTTTAAAATATCCAGATCATTCAAGTCGACGAGGGGGGGAAGGGGGGAAGATGATGCGACAGACACCGATGGCAAATAATAGGCCGGAGTAATAGGGTAGGCCGGATAATTTGGATGACCCAGTTGAACAGATGATTAACCTACACCAAAAGTATAGATGGTGTTCAACAGGTCCAAGTGGAGCCAGCAAGCACGGAAACGACTAAAAGAGTAGGTCCGGGGAGTTCGTTTCGGACCGGAAGCCGATTAATTCTTGGAACAGGGGAGAGCGGAAAAGTAAATAATGAAATTCTAGAAACTTGATGGAACAAGCTTATTATGTATGTAAATAAATGGACGGGCAGTTGCTACGTTCGTAGATATAGAGATGTGAATGCAATAAAGTGTACAAGTGATGGCCATTGGAGAGCGAGTCAAGAATGAGTCTTTCTTTCCCTTCAGTGAGTGTGACCGGTTTCATCTTTATAACGTATTTCACTAGCGAACGTGACACACAACCGAGCGTGACACCTCACGCGTTTTGACCGCGGTCGAAAACCTCGCCCAATTCAACTACCAACCATGTCTCCAAAAGCGCGTCAAAATTCAAAAAAATTAGCAGAACAGGAAGGAAGAATCCTGCTTGCTGTCTCTGCTTTAAAAAAGCAAGAAATTCGCAGTGTTCGTGAAGCTGCGCGTATTTTCGATGTTTGCCATGAAACTCTACGTCGTCGACTTAGTGGAAGGACGTCGCGCTCAGAAACACGTGCCAACAGTCATAAAATGACCCAAAATGAAGAGGAATCGCTTGTACGATGGATT